>PKMM01011748.1:69481-110644 GCA_002933915.1 Eutrema heterophyllum | reverse complement strand
ATATAAATATAATCTTAATTTTGTAAAAATTTACAGAAAACATCATTTAGTGATTTTCTAATCATTAACATATGATAGACAATAAAAAAACATTCATTTTTCTAACCTCATTTACTAATATTAATTAACATTTTTTTTTGTTAAACAATTAGTTAACATTTATTGCTTTGTATTCTTTAATTAACCTTCATTTAACACATACTTATAACCGATCATTACGTAAACCTTGAAAATCATACAATGCAATACAAAATTCAATGGTAATCATGAAATGATAAGTGTGTAATTGTATTGTAATTAAACCCTTTAACAAAAAAAAAGTATTTGTATTGTAATTAATTAGAGAGAGGGAGGAGAAATAAATACGGGTTAAAGGAGTCCCCGGGTTGCTGCTTGACCCGGTTGGAGAATCCGGAACACAACCCGGATCCATCTTCAATTTCCGGAGACCACGGACATTGTTATTCGCCTTGGTAACGATTATGCTTCTGGTGATTTGATCGCTGGAGAGAGGAGGAGGAGATCGGACGGTGGATAAAGAATCGTGCTTTCTCAATTTGCCGAGACCACTTTCCGGCGCCGGTCCGGCCACCGTATCATCCCACAGCTAGTGTAGGAACCCCATCCGATCAAAAATGTATCCAAAAATATATATAAAATTATTTATAATTATTTGGGTTTTTATTTTATTGTCTCTATCTTCTTCTTTTTTCTTCTGCGAGGAAATTGGTTTTATAGAGGTAGAGAGGTAAGGGAGAAGGAGAAAGAGAAGCATTGAATATTTTTAGTGAGGTTAATTATTAGCTTTAGCTTAATTAAGGAGATTTTAATTATGGATAAAGATGCTGACTAATCAATAGTTTCTAATTGTACTGACATTGTGAATATTCTATAAGGTGTGTCCTTAACTTAGTTAGAATCAAAAGCTGCTGAATTCAGGTTTCTTCAACTAAGAAAAGTCTCGTCTATCTTTTTAGAATTACAGAGAGTACTTCTGAGTTTTGATTCTGAATCTAAGAAAACATAAGTTTTTTAGACATTCAAGCTCAAAGCTTTTTTTTAATTGCGCATGTTTCAGACAAGATAACATAACAACAACATGATGATGATCACAGTTACCCTTAAACCCTGTCATAAACTTGTACATTTACACATCCCACAAGGCACACCAACAACAACAACATCAAATCCTAATCCAGCAATCTAGAGACGTTTTAACCATAGCAAATCACAAGAAGACATTTGTGTTCAATTGTCAGCTACTTACATCGCCATTATTCTTGACATTGCGATCATCATCATCAGCGATCCTTCTTTCTCCTCCTCGCCTGCTCCTCTCCTCCTCCTGATTGTTCTTTGTTATCTCCAATTGAGTTTTCAAGAACTGCATTCTCTGCAATTCCATCTCTTTAGCGAACTTCATCCTCTCCTTTTCCAATTCCAACATCAGCTTAAGCTTGGCAGTTTCCGCCTTCTCATAAGCCTCTGTGAATCCGAGTATCGCCTTGGCCACCTCTGCAACTCCACTCCCTCCCGACTTATCCATCTTCAACCGCTTAGGCAGCTGAAATGACAGCGGCTGAGGCGGTGGCAGACTCTCAGCTGAGTCAGGAGAAGGCTCAGGTTCAGGATCAGACTCTGATTCAGTCTCAGAGGTACTTCGTTTCCTGAAATGCCACCGCATCGAATCAGAGCTTCTTTTCAAATCCCCTTGCTGCAGGATCTGCGTTCCTTTAGCTTGCCGTTTGTACTCATTCAAACGGCTGTTCACAAGAACTCCCATCGGAGCCTTTTCGGAGGATTTGGAAGTGGCGATTGTGGTGTTGCCTCCTCCAATCAAACTCTCGAGCTTTTTGAAGAAGACCCATTTGCTAGGTCCATCACCGGAAGCGATTTTGGCCTTCTCTTGCTTGTACTTCTTCTTCACCGTATCGATCCTGTTCTTACACTGAATATCGGTTTTGGGATATTTGCATTGACGACTTTCGTTGACGATCTCAGCTACTTCTTTCCAATGTTGCTGCTTCAAAGTTCCTTTCCCTGGCTCAGAAAACCGATCCCCCCACGCATCGATTAGAACCTTCGTCGCTTCCTCACTCCAGCAATCGTCTCTCCCTCCGCCTCCGCCTCCGCCACCGCTTCCTCCGCCGCTTCGTCCGTTTCTGTTACCGCTCATCCCTCCACCACCGGTAACAGAAGGAGTATGAACCACTAAAGCCAAAGCGTTCCCCGACGGAGATTGAGAAGAAACAGGCGGTTTCGTCACAGAGGCCACCGTAACGTCGCTCGTAGGCAAAACCGGAGGAGAGGAAGGAGCTGGTGAGAGGGAATCTCCCGGAGATTGCAGCGACTGAGTCTCGTCGTCTTCCTCCATGGAAAATCGCTAGCCTGGGGTTCAGATCGGAGAAGGTGAGATGTGGTGAATTCGAAATTTTAGATCTGAGATTCTTCTCACCGGCGAAGGGATAAGGTCACCGGATGGGTAATCTCCGTTATTGACCCGATTGGGTTTAAAATTGACGAAAAGGCCCATCGCTCTTTCCTTTAATAACAAAAAAGTAAAAGAATTGTGAATATCCACGACTTATTGCTACGACGGTATTTTATTCTTTTGCCATTTTAATTACGAACTAGTGATATGGTCCGCACCTGGTGCGGATTCCAAAACATGATAAAGTTATATTATCGAACACGAAAACTGAAATCATTTACAAAACAAATAGATGGCAACGACAGAAATTTGCTCATGAAAGTACATACAAATACGATAGAAGAAGAAAAGATAGAGGAAGACCATACAAATGTTAAATACTCTTTTCGAAATTTGCCACCAGATTCAAATCCTCTCTTCGAAATTTGAGAAAGATGGTGGAACCAAGCTTCACGGAGGATGGAACTCCGAAGGTTCGCGCTCCTGCTAATGTGATTCTTCGTGCTTCAGATACTTGGAAGGACCACATCATTGCTCACTTTCATGGATCCCCCCTCCTTTGAGAAAAATTTATTGGATTTAAATCCAATCTGGGAAAGACAGGGAAAAATCTATCTCAGAAATTTTTCAAATAATCGGGTGCTCATTTTCATTCCATCTGAAGCCTCTCGCAATTGGGCTCTTGAAGTCGGCTTCTGGTAAGCTGGAAACTGCATATTCTCAGTTACTGCTTGGTCTCCAAAAGTAGAGCTCTCTCCTCTTCAACTTCTTTCAATTCCAATATGGGTTGTCGTCAAAGATGTTCCACCGTCTCTATATTCTCTAGCAGGTTTGAGTACAATTGGTTCTGGGATTGGTGAACCTCTTCACACTGATAAGTCCCAACTAAACCCTCTGGTTTACGGAGACACGAAAATCAAAGTTGAAATTCTTCTAAGTCAAACCCTTCTAAACTCGGTCTTAGTCGAAGATGATGATGGCAATGAAGTTCGAGTCTGGGTTGAATACCCCCGTCCTCCTCCAAAATGTGAAAAGTGTGGAAGATTCAGGCACATAGTTCTGCGTTGTCCATCTCCTCCTATCAAAGTTAATTCTCCCCTTTCTGAAGAGTCTGCTAATGATGAGAAGGGCTCTAATAATTCGGGATCGGTTGCTCTTGACTCAGTTACTGCGGTTTCAGGGGCAGAGGGTTCAGATGCTGCGGTTTTGGTTGCGGTGGGTTCAGTGGTTGCTGGTTCAATTGCTGAGGGTATTGTCGCTGCGGGTTCGATAGCTGAGGTTTCTGTTGATCTTTGTCCGGCAAAGTCAAAGATATTAGCTCGGGATAAGTCCTTTGAATCTCAAAAATTGAAGAGCTCCCATTTCACTCCCATAGGGTCCTCTTCAAAGAACTCTAGGGATTCAGGTGACTCCATCTCGGTAGCTTCGAATAAGTAAGCTTCTTCTATAGAATCCAATCGTAAGTATGTTGTCATGCGTAAGGAGGTGCCAATAGCTTTGGATCGTGATCAAGCAATTCAATTGGCTCAATCTTCACTTCACACAGAACAGTTCAAAGAAGAAGAATCCGTTATTGCTGCTGCTCAGGGTATCCTTCGTAAGCGACAAAATGAGGATGTTCAGTCAGAGGAAGAGGCTTTGTGGATTACGATATCAAGAAGTAAAAAGTCCAGAGCTAGACAGAAGTTGGCTTTAAAAAATGCAAAAGCTCAAGCACAAGATCAAAAGGAGGGAAATAATCAAAAATTGCATGTTCAACGTTTGCCGGGCACATCTCACAAACGATTAAATTTAAAGGATAAGTCTAGTGTTCGTAGTCGCTCTAAATAAGGGGAGCGCCACTTCGCAGAAACTAATCCAGAGTTACATCAACCATTTTGTATCATATGAAGTTGTTTTTTTGGAATGTGCGCGGGTTAAATGGTTACTGACGTCAAAACTTAGTCAAACAGTGGATTGCAGCTAACCGTCCTTTGCTTGGCGGGTTTTTGGAAACTCGAGTTAAGCAGAAAAAGTTTGTTGATGTTTTATTGGCCACTCTTCCTGGCTGGAGAGCAGACAATAATTACTCTCTTGAAGCGAGAAATGGGAGAATTTGGGTTGTTTGGGATCCGTCGATTGTGGTTATCACTTTTAAAAAGACGGATCAAATGATGATCTATGGTGTCTCTAATCCGGCAACCAATCAGTCTTTTGTTGCGGTATTCATCTATGCCCGTAATACGCATATCAAAAGGAGAGCTCTTCGGAGAGATATACACGATGTCTCACTCTCTTCTCACTTTGTTACTGGTCCTTGGATTTTCATGGGAGACTTTAGTCAGATACTATTAGCCTCAGAGCACTTCTCCACTCAGCCTTATGATTTACCTCTTCAAGGAATGACAGAATTCAGAGATTGTGTGAAAGCAAGTGACCTATATGAGCTCAATACTCGGGATACTTTCCACACTTGGTCAAACAGAAGACCGGAAAATCCAATATCTAGAAAGTTGGATCGCGCTCTAATCAACGACAAGTGGCTGTCTAGCTTTCCAAATTCAGTGGCAATATTTGATCCCCATGTGATTCTGATCATACTCCTTGCAAGATCTCCCTATCAGAATATGTAGTAAGAAAAAGGATTCCCTTCAAATATTATAACTTCCTATCAACTCATCCAAATTTTTCTTCAAATGTTTGGATGTTTGGAGAGACTCTTTGTACGAAGGATCATCAATGTACGTGTTTTGTCAGAAACTTCGTGATGCAAAGGGAGGATGTCGTTTACTGAACATGACTAGCTTTGGTAATATTCAATTTAAAACAAAGAGGCTTTTCACAATCTTGAGGAGGTTCAGCGACAACTTCTTACGTCACCTACACAAAATCTTTTTACCCAAGAACAAAATGCTAGGAATGCCTGGTCTTTCTTGGCTTCAGCGGATGAGTCTTTTTTCCAACAACGATCTCGAATTCGATGGTGCAGGCGTGGAGATGCGAACACAAGCTTTTATCATAAGTATGTTCTTGCTCATAAAGCCAGAAATACGATAATCTACTTGAGGGACGAAAATAATTTGAGGATTTCTAATCCGATACTTTTGAAGGAAATGGCAATTCAGTATTATGTGAGATTGTTGGGAACTTCAAATAACTCCATCTCGCCATCTACAGTGGAGGAAATCAGCTCACTTCATCCTTTCTGCTGCTCTGAAGATTTACAAATTATTCTCTCAAGGCAGCCTTCCGACGAGGAGATCAAGAACACTTTCTTTGCCTTGCCGAAATCAATGTCTCTTGGACCTGATGGGTTTCCTGCTGAGTTCTTTACATCCTCTTGGAATGTCGTGGGAACAGATTCTATTAATGCGGTGAAGGAATTTTTCTCTCATGGTTGTCTATTAAAGCAGATTAATGCAACGATTATTACTTTAATCCCCAAGGAAACATGAGCAGATAAATTGACGGACTTTAGACCGGTGTCTTGCTGCAATACAATCTATAAGGCTATCTCTCGGATATTGGCATCTCGTCTTAAATTGTTTCTTCCTCAGGCAATTCAAAGAAATCAAATTGAATTTATCAAAGGCCATCTACTTGCTGAAAACGTTCTCCTGGCATCAAAATTAGTTGCTGATTTTAATAAAGATGGTCCTACTTCCAGAGGTTGTCTTAAGGTGGACCTTACCAAGGCTTTCGACAACCTCAGTTGGACCTTTATCCTTAACATATTAAAGGCTTTTAATCTTCCAGAGATTTTCATCAATTGGATTCGGATATGTATCTCCACCCCTTCTTATTATGTGTATGTGAATGGAGAATTGGCAAGATATTTCCCGGGATAAAGAGGGCTAAGGCAGGGTGATCCGATCTCTTCATATTTTTTTGTTATCGCCATGGATATCCTTTAAAAAAAACTCGATCTGGCAGCGCGGGAAACAAGGTTTCTTCTTCACCCTCTTTGCTCTGATCCTCTTATTACCAATCTTAGTTTCGCAGATGATGTTTCCATCTGGCTTTTCTTTGATGGTTCCACTGCTTCTCTTGAGGAAATTCTAAGGATCTTGCGGGATTTTCATTCAGTCTCGGGATTAGGACTTAACAAGCTGAAAACGTGCTTATATCTTGATGGAAATAACCATATTCGATCTAGACAACTGGCTGACAGCTTAGGCCTCTCTTAAGAATCGCTTCCCGTGAGGTATCTGGGGTTACCACTTCTGCCTCACAAACCTTGCGATTACCAGCCATTAATAGACATAATCAAAAATCGTATATCTTCTTGGAAGGTACGGTTTCTCTATTTCGATGGTAGACTCCAATTGATTCAATCTATTATTAACAACACCATCAACTTCTGGTCTGCGGTTTTTCCTCTGCCAAATTCATGTCTGACAGAGCTTGAATGAATTTGTAATGCTTTCTTGTGGAGTGGGGCTCTAAATTCGGCAAGAAGTGCCAAAGTTGCATGGAGCTCAGTTTGTACTCCAAAACAGGCATGAGCTTTGGGTCTTAGAAGGCTTTTGGACTGGAATAATGTTTTTGGATTGAAATTGATTTGGCTTATTTTTGCTGAGGGAGGTTCTCTTTGGATCTCTTGGGTGAAAGCTCACCTAATCAGAAACATAGTTTTCTGGGAGGCAGATTTCAGAGGTGTCGGTAGTTGGATTTGGAGAAGAATTAGCAAGCTTCGACCCTTGGCTAGGCCCTTTGTTGCTTGCAAGATTCAGTCGGGCAGAGAGGCGCTGTTTTGGCATGATAATTGGACTTCCTTAGGTCCCTTATTAGACTTAACAGGTGAGGCAGGTCCAAGAGTATCAGGTATCACTTATCTTGCAACTGTTTCCGAGGCAATGGATGATAACAGGTGGAAGTTACCAAGAGGAAGGCATCCCATTACCCTTCTTCTTAAAGCTTGCCTCTCACCTTCACCGCCGGTTTTATCACAACAACATGACGTCTTTCTTTGGTCCAGCTCACCTGGTTTATCGCCAAAAATGCTCTCTTCTAAGCTTACTTGGAGAGCTCTCCATCTGTCTCACGTTATGGTACCTTGGAACAAACCAGTTTGGTTCTTAGGGGCAATACCGAGATTCTCTTTCTTGGTTTGGGTAATGATTCGGGACAGGCTGCCTACCAGAGATAGGCTGCGCTCATGGGGTATTCAGGTTCCCTCCACTTGCTTGCTCTGTGGAATCGAGGATGAGAATAGAAGCCATCTGTTTTTTTATTGTGATTATTCTAGGGGAATTTGGTACTACTTCACAAGCAATGCACAATTGTCTCCTCCTTCTAGATTTGAAGATATCCTCGTTTGGGCTAATACATCTTCTACGAATCAAAAGATATCTTTAATAAGCAAATTATACTTACAAGCGGCTATCTACTACGTATGGAAACAAAGGAATGCAAGACTTCATCACAACGAATCCCGCACCTTCACATCACTGACTCGTGACATTGACCAAGTGATAAGAGCAAACTTGGCTGGTTTGGATCGGGAAGCTTGTTCACATACATCTGCTCAACATGGCGACACTTTTCTAACTACATGGTTTCAGATAGCGCAACGATCTTATATCTCTCCTCAGCTGCTTCAAGGAAGTACTTCAAATTTTGGTTTCTCTACTCAAAATAATTAATCGCGTCTTTCTAATTTTATTAGTAGTATCTAGTATTAGTATGTAAAAGTATTTCGGAGCAGGCACTGTATGGCACATGTGATTGTATCAACATTATCGGATATACAAATTAACCAGCAGCAAAAAAAAAAAAAAAAAAAAAAGCAAAAAAAGAAAGAAAATGTTAATAAATTAGGTGCGGCCATAAAGGAAGCAACAACAGACACCCTTTTGATCAAACTGCTCTGAGAGAGCCAACCATTCCATATTTTATTATGTTGTAAACCAAGGTTCCTTTTCAGTTGAACCGATGGCCTATTGGCACCGTTTTCAGGAATATTCTTTGCTGATGCTACTGGGCTCTGCAAATTTGTTGCTGCCAACTGCTAAACAGCTGTACAAAGTTGTTCTCTGGATATTTCTTTTCAGCCCGTTAAAAATTGGTCTGCAGAAAGTTGTATATATGAATATGTTGCTGCTTAATTGGAATGTTGATATACAAAATCTTCCAGTAATATGATTCTTACCAAAGATGGAGAACAACCCCTTGTGCCCGGAAAGTTAGCAAGCGCACAGACTCTGTTAGCCACGCTTCCTGATCAATTTTATTAGGAAGTATATAATACAGCTGATATCAATCTTTACTAAAAACATCAGAGCTGAAGAAGAGATGTCACACTTGCAAATTTTCCACATTAAACTTAATGCATGAGCCCAAGGGCTTACCATGAAAATATTTAGGAATAAGCGTGAATACAAGCAACAAAAACTACAGTCGACGGGAGGATTCCACAATGCTGTTAAAGCAGATTCTATGAATTTTACTACTACCCACTCAACATATATGTATTTTCATTGTTTCAAACAGTGCCTAAGATCATATCTCAACCTCACTCATCAAGTTGATCATGCCATTTACGACATAGCAGGGGAGAACCATAAGTCAAGGACGTAGTCCATTATATATCTTGAAAAGCAAGAACGTTATAATAAGTTAATGAATATGAACTAAACATGAAAAACTCCAATATCAGTACGAAATAGTCTCATTATCCAAACGGGGAAAAGAAAAAAAAATTCAAAGATAAATCACACCAAATCCGAGAACACCAAGTATATGTAACTAAATCTTAGTAAAAACTTCTTTGTAGACAATGTTCATTGTTTTTTTGCGGCACCCCGTTCTTGTCAGTTATCAAAATCCTTAAACCTTTTCTAGATGTTACTCTTGAAACCACGACGTAAAGCTGACCGTGAGAGAACACAGGTTTTGGTAAATACATGCCAACTCTCTCCAAAGTTTGTCCTTGACTGTTGTTAATAGTCATTGCAAAGGCAAGCGTGACGGGAAACTGTCTACGACGCATCCGGAATGGGAACCGTGCGTCTACCGGTGTAACAAACATCCTTGGAATTAACACCCTCTCGTCAACATCATCGACAAAATTACCAGTAATCACCCTAGCCTCGATAGCATGATTTGCCAGCTGAGTCACTATTAATCGGGTTCCATTGCACAACCCACTCTTGGGATCAATGTTTCTAAGCAACATGATAGGGCCCCGACCTTTAAAACCAATTCGTGATTGGGCATACCATAAATCTTAATACTGTTTAAGAACTCTTGCGTGTAAACAATATTGTCTGCATCACTCGTGTCCGAAGGCTCGATACTCTCAACACTTAAATAAGTTCTCCGCTCACCTAAACAATAATCAATCGCAAACATAAGTAACGATAAATCTACTGAAAAATCGATAATTACAAATATATGCTAACTTTTTTATAAAATATACTCGGAAAATGCGATAGCATGTATTCATTAATGACCTCCACATCCAAATTCCGAGGACATTATATAGCCCTATCTCTGAAGAACCTTGCATCGGTGTTGGTGGGAAACGATTCACCATATATCTCTTCTACTATAGACCGAACAGGATGGTCACAATTAACAATCAATAAATCCTCCGGTATTTTGATCTCAACTTCGCCAGTATTAGGCTCGTTGATCTTACCATCACCAACATCCAAAATCCATTTGGAGAAAGACTTAATATCGTTAGCATCATGATCACTAAGACCCAAGTGTAGCCGCATATTTCTTGTTAGCCTCAGAACTTTACAACTACGCCAAAGAGCTGATGAATTTAGTGCGACCAAACCTGTCTTAGTCCTAGACGCATCCGGTAATTGTGATAGCATATAATCATTAACGATCTCCACATCCAAGTTTATGGGACTCAATATAGCTCGCTCTCTAAAGAAATTAGCATCCACTTTTGTGGCAAAAGACTCACCGTAGATTTCCCTTACTATCGACGGAACGGGATCATCGCAATCAATCACCAAAAAAAACTCAGGAATATCGATTTGAGTTTCACCAATATCAGGCTCGTTGATCTTTCCATCACCAATTTCCAAAATTCACTTTGAAAAAATATAAAATCATCAACATCACGATCACTAAGCCTTGCGTGGAGTCTCATATTCCTTGTAAGTTTTAGAACTTTACAACTTCTCTAAAAAAACCCACGCATAGCACACATCCTTCAACGTTGGGTAGAGTACACCGCGTATTGTCTTTATATATTCAAAACACGTATGGCCTTTTACCACATTGAGCAAAACCCTCAAATAATACACTTGGCCTAACATGAGAGGCACATATGTGACACCGAAAGCGTCCTTTTTAGTCAAGCTATGCATGAGCTTATCCAATTTCATCTTAAGAAACCTGACATAAAAAATTTTATCTTGAAAACTTTACAGCAAAAATCTGGCATGTCTTCTGTACTCAAATTGTGTTTTCAAAGATGTCTAGTAATTTCGGGCAACTTGAGATTGCAAGTTATTGTAATGAAAAGATATGGGTGTCCATAGTTCTTGCAAATTGCCATAGCATCAAGATAATGCTGCATCATATACCTCGAACCACCCGTATATGAAGAAGGAATACAAATCCTTTTGCTTTGGTCAGAAAAGTCACAATTACCATCCTTAGCAATCTTTTTATATGGTTGTAATTATCAGACCACAGTTTTTTCTTATTAATCTATATATAACGTAAACTGTTAGTTCAATAATCGTGAAAACATCCACCACAAACTATTGAAACAATTTTTCCGACATTACAATAGTAGGAGCTTCTCTAAACTTTTTTTGTATTCAAAATGCGAAAAACTCTTGCGTATTAATTTTTGTCCTCTTTCGGCCCATCATGTTTACAAATCCAATGTCAAAACCTAGCCTGAAACCATCTTTACCATACGGAAATAGCAACAAATATTGCAGGGTAAATAAGTTGGTTACAATTCGTTGATTCGTTTTAACCTACCCGTCCTACGCTCCAGTTCTATATCACGTGTTCCCATACCAATAACAAAATCTCATGGTATTAAAGCTACAACTTCTTCCGTAGAAGGCATATTATGAGTCATTTCATCAATAGTCAGATCACAAACCAACCTTAACCTAAGATTTTGAGAACAAAACTCTCACCAAACCTCTCACTTGCTGACTTAAAGGCCTTCACATGGGATTATGAGTATCCAATGTTTTTTTAGATGTGCAACTATCGACTCTCTTATATCAAGAATCCTTGTTAGAATGAACACAACATCGGATTATGTTATAAAATGAAAGAAAATAAGGTGAAGAATACCCGTAGGCATCGATCCTATTCTCGATCTAATTGGATGTATCATGAATATATAGCTGCAGAGACATTGATTTTTGACAAGAATACGGTAATATATAACCTATAAGGTGATAATTCTCGCCACAGAATTTAAACATTTCTTCGTATGAAAGCCAACAAACATTAACGTTTAATATTTGATCCAAATTTTTTTTTTTAAAAACAGATGAATGGATTTTATTCAATATAATCTCTATGAAACAATACAAAGAAAAACCATAGAAAAGATTTGATTGGTTCCCTATAATAACGTGACTAATAATAAACAAATTATTGAAATAAACGTACCTAATAAAAAAGTAACAATGCTTAAAAAATTATAATTTAAATCATCCTCACCATTGTAATTGTTATCCATTTCTTGAACTTCCTCCTACAATTCCTCCTCTCACACTGGATCGGACAAGCTGCGACCTAACACTAAGAACAATTTCAATTTTAGCCGGGGATTCTGAATCCGTCGGAAATCCGTCGGAAATTTCCGACGGATTCAGCTTTAGCCGAATGATTCAGTTTTAGCTGGGGGATTCAATTTTAGTCGGGGATTTCCGACGGACGATCAAAAATGTGGTTTAGGGTATAAGGTTTAGGTTTTTTTTAGTAGAAATTGTAGACAAATACTTATATGATGTATATACAATAGCTTGAACCTGTCAAATTTCAAAATAAAAATGTGTTATAGATTTTATAAATTTTGATAGAAGTGTTAGTATAAGGTATATAGATGTTATGAGAAATGTATAGGTTTTGATGTTGTAAAAGTTATAAACACATACAAAGTCTTTAACACCAATGAATTTACTATTTTTTGAATGAAACGTGTAGATAAAGGATTGTTAAATCATATCCCCATATCCTAAACTCTAAATCCAAAATTTACCCTAAATCCGTCGGAAATCCGTCGGAACTTTTCCACAGATTTCCGACGGATCTGGACCATTGGACACGTGTCTGTTGACTGGCCAATAGAAACACATGCATGGAATATACCGTATATTCTCATATCCGTGGGAAATTTCCAACGGATTTCCGACGGACTTTGGTTTTTTCGAGACCGCGGGAAGATTGACCGCCTAAATTAAAAAAAAATCGGATTCCGACGGATGTGGCCGTCAGAAATTTGTAGATTAAATCTACGAACCGTCTTCTTCTTCTTCATTTCTCTCTTTTTCTCTCTCTTCCGAACGATTTCTCTCGTTTCTCTCTCTTGTTCTTGCGATTCTTCTCCTCTCAATCTTCAATCTCTCTTCTCAATCTTCTCTTCTCAAGCCTCAATCCTTCAATCCTCATGGATCCCAATATGTAAGTCCCAATAATTTCAATCCTCACTAATTTTCATTGTTAGATTACTAATTAGAATTGTTAGATTAGTATTTATAATTGTTAGATTTAGGGTTTATATTTAGAATTTGTTAGGGTTGGAATTTGATTAGGGTTTAGTTTAAGGATTTCGGTTGTTAGTTTGTAATTTTAGGGTTTAGAATTTATATTTAGATTGTTAGTTTTATATAAATTTTAGTGTTTTTGAATAAATATTAGGTTGTTAGTTTTTTTATAAATATTATAATAATATAAAAAACGTTTTTGTATAAATATTAATTATAATTATATATATAAAGGAAAAAAAGTTTTAAAAAAAAGTTATATCAAAAACGATTTTATAAAAAAACAGTTTGATAAAAAAACTTTTGTATAATTATATAAAAAAAAATTTATATAAAAACTTATGAGATTTTTTTTAATTTTTTTTGGAAATTTTGTTAAATTTTAGGAATTTTTTGAATTTTTTGGGAATTTTTGAAAATTTTAGGAATTTTTTGATTTTTTGGGGAATTTTTGAAATTTTTTTGAATTTTTTGAATTTTTTGAATTTTTCTGGAATTTTGAAAATTTCGGGAATTTTGAAATTTTTGATAAATTTGATATTTTCGGGACATTTGAAAATTTTGAGATATTTTCAATTTTCGGAAGTAATTTTATTGTTTTTCTCGCATGAATAACGAGGACACACTACGTTTGGGCGGCGGCTCCCAAGGACGCCGTTCTCGGGGTTCTCGCCCTACGCCTCCTGGCGGATCGAGCTCGGGAACTCAAGTCCCAAACTCCGAGCAATCCGTTGCTCGGAGTCGGATTAGCATCGAGGAACTTGTCCAATAGCCCAACGGGGGCCAGTGCCTCCGTTTCGACCCAAAGTTCGAGGACAGGATTTGGTAAGTGAAATTTTGATTATTATTTCAATTAATTATTTAGATTTTGAATCTAAACGTACTTAATTTTTGTTTTAAATGTTTTCAGGTTTAAGTTGTCGCCTGATATCACAAAGGCGATCTTACGGATGCTCTACAACATGTTGGACAAAGCGTACGAGAAGTACTATGACATGCCTAAGACGAGAAGGACTTGTGGCACCGGAGTTTCGCGGTAAGTAAATTTTCGATTTTTATTATTTTTTTAGTTCATTTTGTCAATTTTAATTTCGAAAATTAACATTTTATTTTCAATGTAGCAAGAGTTCATGTGGCACCATACGCTTACGAGGAAAGTAATTGGCCAATTCGACAAGTATGCCGCGCTTTCGTACTCGAAACCACATGTACTAGTGGAATCACAACAAAGACAAGCCGAAGGACCTTGAGGACGAAGTCTGGAAGGGCTTATGCGAGTATTAGAGTAAGCCTTCGACGAAGAAGCTCTCCGAAAAAAACACGAAGAACCGGAAGAGCGAACAAGGAGAGAAGGGGATGTACATTCACAACGGGGGCGCAAAGACCGTCGAATGGGAGGTGATGGAAATGGTAAGTCTACTTTCAATTTTTAATTACTAATTTTTTATATTTACTTAACAAAATTTTACAGGCGAAGAAAGACGGCAAAGCTCCCGACTACCTTAAAGTGATCGAGCAGAGGCACACCAACAAAAAAACTGGTGTGATCCAAGACCCGGGCATGCGTGAGCTTGTTGAGACGTGCAAGAAGAAGAAGGTGGAACGGGAACGTGAAGTTGGAATCTCGCAGCTCACTCTCGATGGATCAACGTCCTCGAACGAGTTACCCTGGGAAGAGATCAACGACATTGTCCTCGGTGTAAGTTTCTATTTGTTTTCAATTATTCTTTTTTTTTACATTTCATTAATAACATTATTTTTATGTTTTATGTTCGTAGGAAACTCGAAAAGTCAAAGGTCGATTCGCTGAGATAGGCGGACTTCCGACCCAGGAACCTTCTTCTTCGTTTCCTCGGTTTCCTTCGGAGTACAAGGACGAAATCGAGAGGCTCACCCAAATGGTGAAAGAAGGTGATGCGGAGGTCGAGGAGCTAAAGTCCGCACACAACTCAACCCAGACACAGTTCACCGAGTTGCAGAAGATCATGCTGGGCGCCTTCCCCCATCTCTTTCGGGATCCCAACAACCCCGACAACCCCGACAACTCTCCGAGCATTTAAATTTAATATTTTATGTTTTTTTTGTAACAATTTTTATTTGGTTTACTGAATTATTTAATATTTTTTTTATAAAAATGCATTTTAATAATTAATTTCTTTTTTTACAAATTTTTTTATTTAATTAATAAATTGGTTATATACAATAAGATAAAAAAAAATAAAAAATCATTGAATATTCGTCGGAACTCAATCCGTCGGAAGGTTGTCGGAAATGTTTCCGACGGCTATCCGACGGATTTCCGACATAATTTCCGACACTTATCTGTCGGAATATCCGTCGGAACCATTGCCCGTCGGAAATATTTCCGACGGCTTTCCGACAAAATTCCCACGTTTAGTTCTGATCAAACATCCATCGGAAATATACGTGTCGGTAATCCGTCAGAATATTCCGACCCTTTTCCGACGAATAAAATCCGTCAGAATACTCTGACGGATTTCCGACGGATATCACTTTTCAACGAGCTAGAACCGACGAATTTTTCCCGTCGGAAAATGCCTCTGACGGATTTCCGACGGATATCACTTTTCAACGAGCTAGAACCGACGAATTTTTCCCGTCGGAAATGGCATTTTCCGACGGATTTCCGACGGGAATGGCCTTCGGAAATCGCCTGTTTTTGTAGTGGTGGTAAAACGCATAAGACCATAACTGGAAGAATATAATGTGTGGTGTCTCTATAAAGTGGCACAAGTTCCTTACCAGTTTCTTTAATCATTGATCAATTTTATAGTTACCTTAAGGACAATCAATCTAATTGGTTGGATAAAGAATTGGAGAATTTTGCAGACGATGACTACTTTGAGGTGACTCTTACAGCTCTTAAAGAATTCTCTACATCTTTGATCAATGATTGTTTAAGTGTTTTGTGTATATGGCATAATTATGTTCTAGTTATAGGGCAGATAGAGATTCTTAGACATGTACATGTGCTCAATAACTTTGTGGAGCATTTGAAGCAGAAGAACTACAATGCTTTATGCAGTGTATATTCTTGATTCACAAATGTATAAAAAAGTTTTTTCTTCCCCTACTTTTTGATTATGGACACATTTGAGTTGTCAGAAAAAACCATTCAGTGTTTTTGACGTAAAAGAGAATATCTTGGTGGTGAGAGACACACTACAAAGTCATACCCATGAAAGCTTAGAGTTGAAAATATTACATCCTTCAAATGCTTCATGTAAGATATTAAAGCAAAAAAAAACAGACTCTGCAGAAGCAAGTGGCATTATCATCCTTCAAATGCTTCATGTAAGATGTCGAAACAACAGGGTTTGGCTTGTTCTTGGTTTGAATGCTCTGGGTATCCATTTGTTCTTGTTCCTAGAACATAAAAGAAGTCTCTAAATATAAATGATCCAATCTGAACTCTTAACACAAAGAACACCCGAGACCATAAAGACCACAAAACTTCAAGAACAAAGACCCATATACTTTCTGGTAAATCCTAAAATCTCACAAACACCACTTGTAAAATTCACTGTAACCTCTAACAAAGACCATTCGAATTCTCAACAACTAAAAATAATACATAAAGATATTAAAGCACAAAAGCCATACGAAAATAAGACACCATCGATTGAGAACTTACCGAAACAAATATCCAGTCCATGTTAACAATAGCTAGTCTGTTCTACATGAGTTCTTCTATTTTGCCTTCTGTTCTCATACCTCGAGGTATAGACCACCCATATATACTTTATCACCGGGGTCAAGAATCATATTTGCTTTCGGAAGGACGGATTTCACACTCGGAACCTTTGCCTGCGAGGAAAAAGTGAGGCTATTGCATTTTTGATCTAAACAAAAACTGCAGAAAAGTAAACAATGATATTGACAAACAGAAATAAATTGTAAGAATGTGCACGAATATATATGAAGCCTCAAGTCGTGTTGCATTACACAAACGCATTACTCGAACCATAGTTTAATTACTTCTTAGAGCTCGTTAAGGTCTTCACAAGAATCTTAAGAGATTAGGAAAAGTGACCCAAAATCTTTTAGAGCAGCTAGCCTTTAATTCTGAAGGTATATAGGCTAATTGTTGATTCAAACTCGCAAGCCTTGTGATAGAAACCCCTGCAGATTCCCACCAAGGTATATAAATACAAGACAAAAGCCCAAAATAATTAAGGTTTGCTTTCTTTAATTAAAAATCTAGGGTATTTGACGCTTTAACAGAACCCCACTTCCAAATATCGTCTTCTAGCTTCCCCTCTCTCGCTCTGTTTCAATTTCTAGCCAAACGTGGATTTTGTCTGCTCTCATCGTACCAGTCCATGTAATTCTCTTCTATATTTTAAGAATTCGATTTGGTTCCTCTGTTTTAAGATTTTTATTTTCGTATACTCTTGTGTCTCCTCTTTTCTTTTTTTTTTTTTTTCTTTTTTTTTTTTTTTCTTCCCTTCTATTTTACAATCGTTTATGTTTAGCTTTCTGTGTCCGTCCGTCATCATGATTAGAAATCCTAGTCTTATAAATATATATGATGCATCATATATTAATATGCTTGAATTCCGATATTTAGTGTTTTGCAGACAAATCAATGGAGCGATATTTTAAAAGAAAGTCACCTTCAAATTCTGAAAATAATTTGGATGATTTGTCATGGAATCCTGCCGAAAGAAAAAGAATTTTGGATTATCATCCAAATAAGAGGGACGAGGTAAGACGAAAGTACTTAACTAGAGGTCCATGTCAACCATATGGTCACACTTTTGAAAAAAAGAAAATTGGAAAGGCAATGAGGCGATTTAACCCATTTTGGTTTGATAAATATGGCAGTTGGCTAGAGTATAGCGTATCGAAAAATAAAACATTTTGTTTGTGTTGTTACTTATTCAGAGATGACATACCAAAACAAGGTGGAAATTATGCGTTTGTGACAGAAGGCTTTTCTTGTTGGAATAAGCCTGAGACTTTATCTGAACATGTTGGTGGAATCAATAGTTTTCATAATATTGCTGTTAAGAGGTGTGATGATTTGATGAATCAAGGGCAGTCTATTTTGCATGCTTTGTATAAGCAGGATGATATGGTGAAAAATGAATATCGTATCCGGTTAAATGCTTCAATTGATGCTTCTAGGTACTTATTGAGTCAAGGATTGCCGTTTCGTGGTCATGATGAGACAGATGATTCTAGTAATAGAGGAAATTTTTTGGAGTTAGTGAAGTATACCGCTGAACAAAATGAAGATGTGAGTAAGGTTGTGCTGAAAAATGCTCTTGGAAATAATCAAATGGTGTCTCATCCAATTCAAAAAGACATTGTTAATTGCTTTGCTGAAGAAGTAATTAGCTCCATAATTCAAGAGATTGATCACGATGTGTTTGCTCTGCTAGTGGATGAATCTGCTGATGCTTCTAAGAAAGAGCAAATGGCTATAGTTTTTCGTTTTGTTGACAAACATGGTATACTGAAAGAGAGATTTGTTGGTCTTATCCATGTGAAGGAGACATGTTCTTTATCTCTGAAATCCGGTATTGATTCATTGTTTGCTAAATATAGTTTGAGTCTGAAAAATGTGAGAGGACAAGGCTATGATGGAGCAGGAAATATGAGGGGTGAACTCAACGGGTTGAGAACATTGATTTCAAGAGAATGTAGTTCTGCATACTATGTACACTGTTTTGCTCACCAACTTCAATTGGTTGTTGTTGCAATTGCAAAAAAACATTTTGAAGTTGGAGATTTCTTCGATAAGATTTCTTTGTTAGTGAATGTGGCTGGAGCTTCTTGCAAAAGAAAAGATATGATGCGAGAAATTCAGCGGGATGAAATTGAGAAAGGAATAAGTAGTGGTGAGATCAAGACTGAAAAAGGGCTGAATCAAGAGTCTTCACTTCAAAGACCAGAAAATACATGTTGGGGATCTCATTATAAAACATTATTGCGGTTAATTGATTTATTTTTCTTCTGTGATTAAGGTGCTTGAGTATGTCCAGGATGAAGGCATAAACAATACCCAAAGAAGCCAAGCAAATGGTCTACTCAAATACATTCATACTTATGATTTTGTATTCTATCTACACTTGATGTTGCTTCTTTTGGGACTCACGGAGAATTTATCAATGGCACTACAAAGAAAAGATCAAGACATCCTAAATGCTATCTCATTAATGAAATCCACTAAGCGACAACTACAAAAGTTAAAGATGATGGATGGGATTCTTTTGTGAAGAAAGTTTCATATTTTTGTGAGAAACACAACACTGAAATTCTCAACATGGAGGACGACTTCATCGATCCAAGGAAGCCACGGAAACAGAGCAACACAACCAATTTGCATCATTACCAAGTCAATTGTTTCTATACTGTATTGGATATGCAGCTTCAGGAGTTTAATGACCGCTTTAACGAGGTAAACTCTGAATTACTCGTCTGCACATCAGCTTTGAGTCCTATTGATTCATTTTGTGAGTTTGACAAAGAAAAGTTGTTGAGATTGGCTAAATTTTATCATGAGGATTTTAGTTATGTGGAGTGCATAATTCTTGAGCAGCAACTTGATATTTATATTGATAATGTACGAGAAGATGGAATGTTTGCGGATTTGAGAAATCTTGGAGACCTAGCACGAGTGATGGTAGAAACAAAAAAACATATTTCTCATCCTTTGGTTTATAGGCTTCTGAAGTTCTCTTTAACTTTGCATGTTGCTACTGCAACCGTCGAGAGATGTTTTTCAGGAATGAAGATTGTGAAGACCGTACTACGGAATCGCATCGGTGATCAGTTTCTAAATGATTGTCTCGTTTGTTTTATCGAAAAAAAATTTGTTTAAAGGTGTAACAAATGAAACTGGTTTCAAAATATGAGTGAACGTAAGGTACATTTGTAGACGTTTTTAGCAATTTGTAGACTGCGTTTTTTTAACTATATATTTTCTGCCCCTGATAAGATTAAGTTCTGGCTCCGCCACTGATCTGGCGAGTCAACTTTTGCATGTGAATTAAGAAGAAAACACAAGATATCATAAACAGAGGATCGGAAAATTTACCTCTTTCTTCTTCAAGATCGGAGAGAGCAAATCAGAGGACATATTAAAATAAAATCATGGTTGAGAAGATTAAATTAGGTCTAAAAACCTTTAACAAAAATAATTAGTTCTAAAAATTATATAGAACACCAAAACAAAAAGATCAAAATTATTCGAATCACCTTTTGCTAATTTCTGGCTTTTTGCTTCCGATCTCTTACCTCCTTTTGTTCTGAAACCTTCTTCTCCGTAGCTTAAAAAAATAAACAGTCACAAAATTAAGTTTAAAATGGCATCAACTTTAAACAATTATACACAGAACATATCAAATTCAAAGAAAATAAACAAATTAATCAAGACTACTTGAATATAAATTTGGATGATAAATATTCATGAACTAAACAAAAACATATAGATGAGAAAGACGGAAGATGGCCGACTTTGTACGACAATAAAGACTTGGTATATATAGATTTTCTTAGGTTAGGGTTTCATATAATTTTTATAAAAAAAAATGTTGATAAGCACCGGAAAATTACTTGCGGCAGACATTTATAAAAAAATTTGTAATCGAAATCCCCATGGTCTATCCGAATTGGAAAGGGCAACTAATATATATAATGATGATATATATTAGGGTTCCAAGCCAATATCACAACTAATACAGTAGAATATATTTTTTTCCATCTAATCTTTATACGATAAGTATAACCTTTTTGTATAATTTCCAATTTAGATTAATTCATGTTTGCCATTATCATTATCTTATTATATAAAACTGAATCTCTCAACGTAAGCGTGACACGTAAGATAATTCCCAATCACGAATCGTAACATGTGTCGTTGTTAATTAAAATCGCGACATGTGTCAAAGTAAAAATATAAATTTTCCTATTGTTAGTTATTTATTTTTTAAAAATAAAAAATAACGAAAAAAGAAAAAAGAAAAAGAATTGTGTTTTATATAATGGAAACTAATAACATTGAAAAAGTAAAGTAAGAAAAAAAAAACTGCCAAATAAAAAACGTTAAATAGAAAAAAAATATATACGATTCATCTTATTATATAAATCAGAATGTTTCAAAGTTAGTAACTCGCCTAATCGCAACACGTGTCAAGTCAAACGATCAGATTTTGACACGTCTTTAATAAATTTTAAATTATATTTTAACACATAATATTAACATTAATAAAATTAAAATTAAATTCGGTTCCTAATCCTAAAAAGTAAAGGGGAAAATAGTAATTATGTTTAGATTAAGGAAATTAAACAAAAATATAAATAAAAGCCAAAGTTAAAAAAAAAATGTTAGTTTAGAATAAGGAAATTAAACAATATATTACAATACTAAAAATAAAAGGATTTAAAACCAAAGTTAAAAAAAAAAAAAAACATATTTCAGTTTAGAATAAGGAAATTAAACAATAGCTTACAATCCTAAAAAGAAAAGGAATTTTCATTCCCCACCTCTATATAACCAAATTGATAGCTTTTCAATTTCACAATCAAATAAACTTTTCATAATATTTTTCGTCCATAAGTTGCATATAATCTTTTGTCTAATAGAAGACATGGTTACGTAAATAGAAAGTTTATGTTATGTAAAGAGAAAACATGATCGCGCCACGTGTCAAGTCAATCGATCATATTCTGACATACGTAAAAGAAATTTCCAAAAAAAAAATCCAATTAGTTATTAACACATAATATTAATAATATAATGATAAGTTTATAATCGACTCATAATTGTAAAAAAATAAAATTACTAAACAAAAAATAAAAATAAAAAAGTAAATTTATCCGAAAAGCCAAAATTAATTTTAAAAAGAAAAATAAATAATGGAAAAATTTTAAATCGATTAATATAAAAAAACTTAAAAATTCGGAAAATTTAATAACCGATTCAGAATCTTAAAAGGTATACTTACTAAAAATAAAAAATATATTAAATTTATTCTAAAAGACAAAATTAATATAAAAAAGGGAAAAAAATCCTTAGTTTTTCCATTTATATTAAGGAAACAATTAATTACTAATCCTAGAAGGAAAAAATTCTAATTTCTCACCTCTATATAAACCACAAATTGGTAGTATGTCAATTACAAAAAAAAAAAAAAAAAAAGTTCAATAATCGTATCCAACGCTATTTACTGCATATGCTTCACCAAATTTTTCCTTCAAGTATATATTTATTTCACTGGAAATTCGTTTCTAAATTTATGTATTATATATTTTCACGGGTGATCTAATTTTGTTTTCTATTTTTTCGTTTTTAATTTTTTTCACGGGTTATAAAATATTAAATTACAAATCCGCATATATGCGGGTACTTATCTAGTATTATATAAACAGAATATAGTTTATCTACATTTTTTCGAAGCTAACATATTCGTCCGGCCAATCATTTTTCTGATTTAAAGAAGAATCCGGGAAACCAAATCGTTATCAAATCGAAAAAGATGAATTAGGTCTCATACCAAACCGACAACGTCTCGAAACTATGCATAATCAAATCCTATCAACCTCTAGTGCCAAACCGTTGCAAGTAAACCGGTTTATAATACGATAACCGAAAACATGAATTCGAAAACAAAAAAAAAACACGATCGAAAAAGATGAATTAGGTCTCATACCAAACCGACAACGTCTCGGAACTATGCATAATCAAATCCTATCAACCTCTAGAGTCAAACCGTTGTAAGTAAACCATATTATAATCCGATAACCGAAAACATGATTTTAAATAATAAAAAAAACCACGATTAATCAAAACAAACCAAGCGAGAAACCAATCTAAGATTTTAAATAAATACACAACGCTAAACCAATCGAAGACAATAAACCGAGATCTGGTTTGATTTAAGTGATGAAAACACGTTACTAGAACATAAACGAATGATAGATCGACACATAATTTATTAAACGATAAAATGAGGGCAAATAGTAAAAATACGTCCGAGAATCGATGTGAGCACGCCACATCAGATTATATACACGACGAATTTAAAAAAAAAAACAATTTGTCCAATATGTAGTTTTTCTTCTTATTGATTCTATTATTAACACTGGCTAATTAAATCTACAATTAAAGATGACAAAATGAAAAAAACAAAACAAAAAAGTAATATTTTTATATTGCTTTTATCAGGCCCGTCCTGCTGTAAAAAAAGATGAAGCTTTGACTTTAGGCCACCTATTATAAGAAAATTTTGGGGGCACACTTGTTAATGTGTTTACAGCTTGAGTCCAATTTTTCTAAACCTTCACTTATGCGGTTCAAAATGAGTCAACACCCAGTTTTTCCTTCTTTTCTTTTAAGCGGCAATTTTCCTTTTTTTTTTAGAGTTTTAAATATTTTTTTTTTAGATAATTAGAAACTTAACTTTTCTCTTTCTCGTAGAAAAAAAAACCATTCTCCTACCCTATTCTTCGCCGTTAAGGCGTTAACTAAACTAAAAAATTGATTAGGCTTCACTAGGTGAGCCAGTTTATGTTCCTGATGAGGAGTGAGTTTGAAGTGAAGTTAAGTCATCAACCTCTGCTTTGATCTCTCTTTTGAGTTCTTCTTTGTACTCTTCAAATGTGCCTTGGAAGAAAGTCACTGCTCCGTCTTGTACAACCCAAATTTCACTCTTATCCTCTTCCTCACAGACACGCGATAAGAGTCTCGAGTCGTGAGTCACCAACACAACTCCTCCTTTGAACCCATATAGTGCATCCGCCAACGCATCTATAGTCTGCATGTCCAGGTGATTTGTTGGCTCGTCAAGAAGCAAAATGTGTGGCTTCGACATTGAGATCGAGGCTAACACAACCCTAGCCTTTTGTCCTCCAGACAATTTCACAATTGGAGTTAAATGGTTGTGACTTGGTAGCCCAAACTTGCCCAGTTTCGCACGCACCGCCTCTTGTTTGCTACATCCCTCTTGGTTAGGATGCAGACGAAGAAGATACTGAACCGGTGTCTCCTCCATTTTTAACTGGTCAACAAAGTGCTGAGAGTACCTGCCGATCCTCAGCTTCTGGCTTCTTCTCACTTCACCCTCAGTCGGAACTAAATCTCCCGCAACAAGATTCAAAAGAGTGGACTTTCCAGCTCCGTTAGGCCCAACTATCGCTACTCGTGTCCCCATATCTATACCTACATCAACATTTGAGAGCCTGAAATCTGGCGTGGTGGGGTAGCAGAAGCTAACCTCAATCAACTGCAGAAGAGGAGGAGGGAGCTCAGTTGGTTCTGGAAAATCGAGCACCACGCTATAATCTCTCCACTTTCTTGGAGCTTCTGGTGCTGGGCCCTCCTCATCGATCGCCCTACCCTTTGCCTTACGCTTGGATGCTTCTTTCGCTGCAGCAAACTTGACCCAGTCCTTTACCTTCTCCTGTTGAGCACGGTTCCCAGATCTCTTAGCTGCTTTGACCCGTTTCTCGTAAATCTCACACTTTTTGTTCATCTCCTTACGTCGCTGACCATATCCAGTTTCGAAAGCATCAAAATTACCACGATAGATGTGGAGATTCTGGTCATGCAAATGTATTATATCCGTACAGACAGTGTTGAGGAAATCCACATTATGTGAAACAACAACCAACGTATTCTTCCAGCGACACAAATACTCCTCTAACCATAAAACAGCTCTCAGGTCGAGATGGTTGGTGGGTTCGTCTAACAGCAAAAGAGTAGGTTGCACAAAGAGAGCTCTAGCCAATGATATTCGCATCCTCCAGCCACCACTGAGTTCACAAGTTTTAAGCGCTAGCTTATCTTCTGTGAAACCTAGACCCGCAAGAATTTTAGATGCACGTGCTTCCGCGACATCTGACTCCAACATCTGTAGCCTCTCATACAATTCAGTCAGCTTTTCTCCGGTAGCATCATCAGAAGACGAATTCTGCTGAACTGCATCTTCCAGAGCTGCAACTTCTTTCCTTAACTTAGCCAACTCTTCATTGGCAGAAACAACTGCTTCCAGAGGAAGCGTTCCATTACTGGCCGCCTCTTGCGCAACAAGAAGAATGTCAATATTCTTCGGAACTGGAATCTTCCTCCATGCTAAAAGCTTTAACAGTGTAGACTTCCCCGTTCCATTCGGGGCGACCAATCCATACCGTTTTCCGTGTGATATCACGAGGGAGGCATTCTTCACAAGCTCTTTCCCTTGAACAGAGACGGAAAAAGAATTGATCGTTATATCTTTAACATTCGCATCTCCCGTGTCTTCTCCTTCAAGCACCGAGGTCTTGCTTCCCATAACAACCGTGAATGCGTCAGGGTCGTCCTCCTGCAAGGCCTCCTTCTTTGCAATCTCTGCAGCCTGGAGAGCTAATCTTTCTTTATTCTCTAGCTTCTTTTGTTTCTTATCAGTCACAGAGAAATCAAGTTGCTTTTGTTTGCTCTTCTGATTTCCCATCGGTCTCCGATTCTCATCAGAAAAGCCTTCGTCTTCGTCTTCTTCATCATAAGGAGGATAATCTAAGCCATCAGTGTAGGATGAATCTTTTGGAGCAGTCTTGGCTCCGGATGATGAACCCTTCTCGGCTCTGGATGGTGAACCCTTCTTGGGTTTATCATTTCTCTGATCCATGCCTGCAAGAATGGCTAACACTGAAAATTTCTCCTTTTTCGAATCTTTAGAACAATTTTTTCCATTCGTGGTAGCAGCACTCTCGTCTGACTTCTTCTTACCCATTTATTAAGCCTGTATCTGACATGAGACAACAATTAAAATTTATAAAAAAAATAAACGTTCATCATCCGGAGCCAAGACTTAGGAACTACCTTTGACTCCATATCCATCAAAGAGAAATCATAATGAAACAGACAGAAATCATACTATCTTGGGAACAATTAGACTTATCAATCTTTACTTAAATTTCTTTGAGATTCGAGACAAACCTGGGAGAAGCGAAAGCAGAATCAGATCAAAGCTTGCTCGGGAGGGATCGATCGAGAGGTTGAAGGAGACAAGGCGGCGCAAAGAAACGAGAAACGAAGAAGATCAATGGTTTTTACATTTTCGTAACTCTTTTTCTATTTTTTGAGAAGCAATTCGGCCCAAAACGCGATTTTATCAATACTATACTAGCCCAATCTCAGCCCAACGTTTGCTCACTATTATGTCTAAAATATCCCGAACTTGACTCGATTTTTTTTCTTTTTCTTTTTCATATTAAGGGCAATCCGATCCGACCCGACTCAAACCCGCACGTGTTCAAAGTTTATTTTATGGGTTGAGATTTATATATCCAAACCCAAAATCGTTAAACTCATTGCCTAAATAGGTTACCCATTTATAAATTAAATAAAATAATAAAAAATCTAAAACATACCATATAATTGTTTGGTTAGGTAGGTAATTGTTGTCTCGAGACTCAAACCAAAATATGGAAACAAACCACAATACATACATACAGGCAATAAATGATTAGAGAAAATAAGAGAGAAATCAAATCCAATGGGCCACGGCCTCATCACTTTCAAGGCCCAATTAAAAGAGATTGATGACGTGGAAGCTTTTGATACTGTGATTGATCACTAGCACCTTCTAGAATCGTTCTCTGGAACTTTCCAGCTTACTTACTGGTGTGTCTCAGTTTATATAACTTAACATCACCAGAATTCAAACGTATCACAATCGAGAATCCGAAGAAGACTAAAATTTTTAATTTCCAGGTAAAAAACATACTCGCCTATTGGTTTAATCCTCTGTTTTTTTCCTCTTAGATCAACATTCTCGGGAAAATGATTCCCGGAAATCTCGAAATTTCACTTTGTTTAACTCTGAAATTCGTTGGTTTGTTTTGGCAGTAATCAGTCTTTTTGATCGGAAGAAATGAGTGCTGTTACGATCAACCACTTGTTTGGCTTGCCGGAGACGATGGAGAAGTTGATCTTCCCGACTTCCCGCTCCGGCGAGGGTAACGAGAATCGAGGAGTAAGAAATAATAATATCCCAGTCGACATTCTGGAATCTTCCAAAGAATACATCTTCTACATCGACATTCCCGGAATCTCAAAATCCGATATCCAGGTACACATACATAACATTCTTATGTCTAATTGGTTGTGGAATTAGGGTTAATGTGGATTTGGGGGATCTGGTGATATTAGGTAACTGTGGAGGAAGAGAGGACTCTGGTGATAAAGAGCAACGGGAAGAGGAAGAGAGAGGACCATGAAAGTGAAGAAGGATGCAAGTACATTAGGCTCGAGAGGAGACTCCCTCAGAATCTGGTGAAGAAATTCCGGCTACCGGAAGATGCTGACGTGGCGGCCGTCGCGGCTAAATATCAAGCAGGGGTTTTGACAGTCACCGTTGAGAAGCTACCGCCGCAGCCGCCGAAGCCTAAGACGGTTCAAATCGCGGTTTCTTGAACGGTTTATTGGCAGACCGGGTTTTTTTTAGTTTGTAAAATTGTTGGACCGGGTTGTGTGTGTTTGTTGTAATTTGTTCCCTTTGGATCCTAAAGACTCATGAGTTTATGAAATTAAAATAGAAGGGAGGTTTTCTATTGGTTTAACATAACTTCGCCGGAGGTGGCTGATGAGATGAATGTGAAGCTCTAACAGAACCAGTAACAGCGCAAGAGATCTATTGCTTACATTCTTTGCACACAAAAAAAGTTTGGTGGTATAAGCAAAGCTTTTGATTCAGTTAAATGGCATTTCAGTGGATCAGTAATGAAAACGCAAGGCCCTCTCCAAGAAGCTATAGAAGAAATAACTGGTAATTATTATTGGATCTCAAATGATGCAAGAGCAACTGTTGGATGGATACTCTTGGAATTTTTTGTTTTGCCAAAGTCAATATGGGCCTATTGGCCCTATTCCAATTAACCGTGAATGAGTAATGAGTTGGGGGAATCTGATTTCTTTTTATTGAATTGGCTAAATGCAATTTGTTTCATATTGGAAATTTGAGGAAAAGGATTCTAAGGAAATTTTGATGTTAAGAGAGGATAAATCCAATCACACATACGCGCCTCGCATCGGTTCATGTCTGAGTCTTGAATCATGGTGAATGGACCGTAGGCCCAATGATGATGGTTTTTTCGAAGTGAAGTGAACGGTGAACGGTCGGAGTTTCAAAATTAGTAATTCACGTTATGATACGTGTTAAAGTTAATCGATCAGATTTTGATATATGTAAAGTTATTAAATAAAAAATAGAAAAATATATTTATCTTAAAAGTCAAAGTCAATTAAAAAGGAAAATTTTAAATTTCAAAAATATTTATAACCGATTATTAATCCTAAAAAGTTAAGTTTCAAAAAAAAAAAAAAAAATCGAATAGATTTTGACACGTGTAATTTTATTCACATATTTGATAAAATAATTGTAGACTGATTAATAATATCGGTTATACCAAATCCGGGTTAGAGCGTATATCTATACTATTAAAAAGGAAATAATTTTTGTAGTCAAATAAAAAAAAATCCATGTAAGACTATAATTTATATGGATAACTATACTAGTTAGATTCACATATATATTTATTATATAATGAAGGCTTTCATGTCATTAAATTAGCTGCAATTCCTCTCTGCCTCTATCAGTGAAAGGACTTTTACGCTCAACTTTCTTGATGTCTTCACTCACAACCTTATTTTGTTCACAATAATAATCTCAGTATTACTTTAAAAAATCTTATACTAATTTGGTGGTAACGAGAGAACAAAGAAAGAGGCTTACGAGCTTTGAGGAAGAGCGTAGAACCTATGAAACTAGGTGGTGGTTACTCGTCAAAGCTTTGATCTTCTTGGTCGAACCGATATAAGATATGGGCACTGCGTTTAAAGAGAGACGGACGTATAAATGCAAAAACAACTTACATTTTGAAGATCTTGACAAGATTTTCAAAAAACCAAAAGAATGTAACTAAAAAACCAACTTGGGGCTTACCATAACCTTCAGGGTTTTTGTTTATGTGCTTTGAAATGGACTCATTGGCTAGGAGGTTCATGTCCGTGAACTGGTACTCAACCTATAATTTGAAAGCAATAATCGGTTCCTTGTGAGTCAAGAAATTGATGAATCTTATTGGCTGAATTTGAATGGAAATTTTCAGAAACCTGATCCAAGGTGTTGAAATGATCAGCAATATATGATAATATGAAGGTTGCTGATCATTACGTTTATTGCATCTTTTCGAAAACCCCTGCTTTCACAAGAACCCACCCAAAATCCAATCTTTGAGAATATATAATTCACAATCAGGACATGTACAAGTTGGAAGTATATATCAAACTTGAGGAATTTCTTTTTTTTTTTGTAGAAAAACAGCTTTTATTGGAGATTCTCTTTGGAAAAATGATGAGAATAAAAAGAAAGAAAGAAGGAAAATAAAAAGTAGGTTTGTTGAATCTTGAAAGCTAGTGGAACGTGACCCTTTGCTTGCGGCGGCAAAAAATCAATGCTTCCTTTACTTTGCTCTCTCACACGCCATCAAACTGGAAAATCTGGTCTTGTCTCTGCGCCATTACTGATATGATTATCCAAAACTCAAATTCTTAACAAATGTCTAAAATAATATCCACGTGGACAACGTGGCAATGCCGTAGTCATACTGTATTTGGTCTCTTAAGAAATAAGATTTGGGCTTTTGTTCCTAAAAATATAAAAAGATCTAATAAATCGGGTTTTGATTATCTTTGGAGATATCATTTTTCATACACTACATTACATAAATATGTAGTATATTAACGGAGGAGTAGAAGAAGAGAAAAACTGAGAAAAAAAATAAACGTGAAAGAAACGGAAAAGAAGAGAGAAAATAACGTGAGAAACGGAAAAAAGAGGAAAAACCGTGAAAGAAACGCAAAAAAAAACAAATATTTTCTCAAGGTTTTCAGTTTTGGTAATTAACAAATTCTAAATTCCGTAGAACAAAAACAAAACAGTGACATTTATATTATACATAAAGTAGAATATAGAAAAAATGCTAGAATATGTATTCAAAACTTGGTAGAATATAAACAAATTGAAGAATACATATTCTAACGCTTAGTAGAACATAGGGCAAACGTTAGAATATATATTCTAAATTTGGTAGATTATAGAGCAAATATCATATCACATATTCTACAAAATCGTAGAAATAGAATATGAATTATTGATTTCGTAGAACAATGAAAAAAAATATTTTTTCAATCTTGATTTTTCCAAAAAACAATATTTAATAGATTTTTTTTTTTTGTATTTTCCAAAAAAAAATAAGATTTAAAAAAAAAAAAATTTGGAATTTAATACATTTAATTAAGGATAGTTGCGTCAAAAAAAATGGCAAAAATAAAAAAAGGTCTAGTAGAACCCATAGGTGAGTGATTTTGTCTTTTTTCCAAATTTCCTAGATGTTTTGCACAAGAAAAAAAAAAATTAGGATGTCAAAATCAATCGTTATCTATGTGTTGATTCTGTTTGCCCAAATTTTTAACGGTTTCGGATTGAACTTTTTATCCATATAAATAAACGGGTTTTGGTGGGTTAGTCAATACATAAAATAAATAAGTAGATCAAACCCGTCGACAAAAATTTCGTCGGATAGGCCATTTTGACACCCCATAAATTTAATACTACGTGAAAATGAGATCGAAAGGGAAGGGCAATGGGCTATTTTTGGGCCTGGCGAAATTGTCCGGTAATGCTTTCGCGTTAAACAAGGCCGGTTCCACTTGTTTTATTACTAAACCAAAAGTAGATGTCTTGTCTTGTTCGTTATTACAGCAACTCTTACTCTTGATTTGATCATATTGTAACCACAATCTTAGATCATCAGAAAGGAGCTAGCTTTGTCAACTTGATAAAGCCATTCATTCTCCATCCTCAATTCCCTCTCCTTGATATCATACAGACTCTCAATTTTGATCTGCCTCGGTCTCATGGCAGCCATAGCTTCCTGTATATCAGCTAAGATGACTGTGGTGTCCAGAGGAAGGACAAGAAGCTCCCTGAGATTGTTCGGTCCAATCACTTCCGGATCTGATCCCCATATCAAATGCCCAACCTGAAGGTTCCCTTCTTGGGTCAAATGCTTACCGTCGAAGAAGAGATAATCTTCAGGCTTAGCGCATACATTGTTGGTCGCGCAACCGCTTCCATTGACAGAGCCAGTTCCGCAACAAGCAGCGACTCCCGTCTTGAATGCTGCATCAGAAATGATAAATGTCACAACTTTTGTCAAAAAGGCAGTATGGTTATGGTGATGATGATGATGGATACATCATTAAAAGACATACTATAAGTCTTAGGCTTGATAACTCTGTTTTCGATCGAGCTGAAGAAGTTGTAAAACGAGTATTGGAAACCACTGAGTTGTCGTGAAAGTTCAACCAAGAGCTGCAACAGCTTCTTGTTATGCAAAGCGGCCATTTCTGAAGGCAATTTCACGCATTCTTGAACATTTCCGTTTGCTTGTTTCACGGCCGGTAAGCAACCCAACGGTGCCAAGTTCTGGAACGCGAATTTCCTACCTCCAGACCCGTAAATCACCTGAAAAGACCGATAGTTGAAAACAAATCGAAAAGTATAGGGAACCAATCAAAGATGTAGTAGCTGCTGGGTTTTAACCTTTAGTTCTGCTTCTATGGCCGTGATGACTTGATCCACAAAAGCTTGTTTCTGATCATCTGAGGGATTCGGATGGTTCTTGACGTATTTCAAGTAATCATCAGAGCCGATGTAGAACAAATAGATAGCTTCAGAACGTGCTTGACCTGTCCATTTGTTCTTGTTTTCCGAGAACTTCATCACTTGCTGTGACAGAGTCATCTGTATAAAACAAAAAAAAAAGATCTATTTAACCTAAATTCCTTAAAGCGTTGACCTAATTTCTACCAACAAGATGAAAAGATTTAACCTAATATATACATGATCTGAGATCTCTTTCTATTAGAGTTCACACTTTAGCAGTTTAAATGAAATTGATTTGCAATAGAGATCACAAAAAATCAAACTCAATTCCAGATTTGGCTTGGCTACACAAAGTTACAAGCATCGAAGTAAAAACGGCAGTTTGAATTTGAATTCCTACAGAGAAAAGTTATGAAAAAGCTGACCGACTCCGGAGGAGAGCCGAGAACGGTTGCGTCGGCGATGGCGAAGTTAGCTCCGTGAGAGAAATCCGCCGTGCCTCGGAGAATCGGAGGGATTTGAGGAATACCCATGAAATTAGCTGCTCAGAACAAAAAAAAAAGATTAAATCCCAAACAAATATATCCATCGATTTCAAAATTGATCAGATATAATTACCGAGATAGTCGGGAACAATACGGCCATCGGACCACCGTCCCGTAGCCTCTCCTAAAGTAATTCCATACGGAGGAAAGCTAGCGTCGACACGATTCGAAGAGACGAACTGCTTGTTGCCGGCGTCGTAAAGACCATCTCCGAAGACGAAGAGAGTCTGAGCGAAGGAGACTGTGGGGAAGTGAAGAAGAAGAAGAAGTAAGAAGGAGAGAGAGAAGAGGTGAGATTTGGGATTCGCCATTGAAGGACTGTGAAGCTCTGAGAGAAACAAAAAAAGCGACGTCGTCTTGTATGACCTGAGTTTCTCTATCAAGGGTGGTTAGAAAATACGATTAGATTAAACAAAGAAGCCACGTGACCAACGTTTCCATTTGTTTTAAGAAAAAAAATACGATTACTTTTTATTGTCGGCAGGTGGAATTATTTGTTTAATCAATATAAAAACCATTTCATATATTTATTCTTAAATTAACTTCATTTTCACATTTCACCAGCTCCATGTGAGCATTTAAAATTTTCCATTTTTACATCATTATCTCTTTAAATAATTTCTGCTTTTTAAAAGGACAGTTTTGTTATATTTTTTTCTTTATTTCAACTTCACTTTCAGTTCACTGTTCAGTGTTCACCTCCACGTGAGCATTTTTCTAATGTCTACCTCATTATCTCTTTAAATAATTACCACTTTTTAAAAGGACAGTATTCTATGCTTTTTTTTTTTTTTTTGGCTAAAAGGCTTTTCTATATGCTTCTATTACACTAATAAACATATTCTACAATATTGAATCGGACAGGATCCGCCATTAAAAGATGCTGAAGCAATATCTACGATATGTTTAAATAATGATTGCCAATAATCAAAGTATCTTCTGCTTTCTATTTAATGCTCTGTAAATTAATACGTTCTTAATTTAATGTTCAAAAAAAAAAAAATTAACGTTCTGGAAATAATAAATTTAATATATTTTTGTGCACCATTTGTCCATAGCATTTTATTTTAAACTTACTTTTTGTTGTTTTGCTTGGAATTTTTACTTGTTTGGTTTTAACCTTTACGTCGCTTCTCTGTTGTGATGTGGAGAAACTAGTCTCTTGACACCAAAATTTTAACTAATTTTCTGAAGTACATACAAATTTTGGTTTTTTATTCATTTATGGTTGATCAAGAAATAAGAATGATTGAAATTGTAGTGGGAGGACTAAAAAAACAAAAAAAACTTAATGAACCCTTCAATCACTGAACCATCATTACTTAATAATTATGAGTAACTATGAAGAATTTGAAAATAATTTTTATTTTTGACAACATGCATTATATGAATTTAAACTTAAACGATAACATATCGGTAAATTAAAACACTAGGCTACATATCCTAGTTAAATAAGTTTTTGCTATATTATGTATAATAGTAATTATTATCGTGTCTAAAACTTTCACAATTTTTTAATACAGCTCGAGAAAATAACACTAGAGATCTTTAAAGGGACAATTTTAAAGAAAAGAAAATGCTAGAATCATATTTCTAAATGGTCTTAGTTATATTTGTACATGTTTAATTAATATTCAATACTATTAATTTATAATACTAATAGGAAAAAAAAATTTTACATAAAGTTCATTATCTTATTATTTTCTTATTGTATTAAATTTTAATTTATTGAAAATTGATTTATAGAGATTTTACAGTATTTACTACATTTTCTTTGTCAATTATATATATTTTTAAAAAAACTCTATTCTTGTTTTGTCGATCAAGAGTTTTGAAAGAAATCATTTTGAAATATGATATAATCGCAAAATCAATGAATATAATCAAGCATTACCTTTTCAAAGAATAATTTTACAAACATATTGTTTTGAATACATATAATTTTTAAAGTGGTTGTCTTTTTAAAAAAGCGTTAGGTACAAGTGGAATGTTTCAAGTGAACACACATCAAAAACGTGAGATTCTGAATACTTCCACATTCACAACGGTTTCACTTTATTTATTTTTATTAAAATTATTTTATTTTCTGTTATTTTACATGACACTTTCCCCAAACTGTTTGTCTTTACAATTGAGTTCGAATAATTTTTAAATTGTAACAAACTTTTTAAAAATATCTTTTAGTTTCGCATATCTTACTCTATATAACTATTATAATTAATGGACCGAGTAGCTTATCATATCTTATAATATAATTCTCTCTATCTTTCAAAAATGGCAAGCAACTGTAATTTAGTGAGCGTACTAGGAGTATTATTAGTATATACACTCTTTCATAACCTGATCATCGTCTCCGGGCAGAATTTACCGGCGGTGGCATTGTTCACATTCGGGGATTCTAACTTCGACGCCGGAAACAGAAAGTTCATCACAAAAGCTACAATTGCTCAAAACTTCTGGCCTTACGGTAAATCCCGAGATGACCCCAACGGCAAGTTTTCTGATGGCAAAATCGTCCCGGACTTTATCGGTAAGTTAGTCATTTTTTTCTGTTTTTTTCTCCGAAGAAAAACGAGTAAAATTTTCATTTACATTCTATAAGTATACTTAAATCAACGAATTATTTTTAAATGAGTTAATGAAACAAGCAATTCAAAAATGACAACCTTTGTATATTGCAAACTATTTTATGATATGTGTGAGCGTTTAAAATGTAACGGAGTAGTATTTGTGCTCGCATTTTTTAATTCCAATCCATGACACATATGTAAAAGAAAACGGACTAGTAATTGTTTTCAAAGGTCTCAATTTAAGTTATGTTTATTTCTCAAATATTTTAATTACACGAGGAACATGTTGTATTCATTAAAATAAAAAATAAAAAAAATGAGAGGGCTTTTCTCAAATATTTTAATTACAAGAGGAACATGTTTTACTCAGAAAATAATTGAGAAAGATAATGCTTTTCTAGGATTTCCCGGTTAAAAAAAAAGTAATAATTAAATAAAATAGAAGGGTTATTAAAGTTAATAACATTGATGAGGAGTGTGAATAAATCACAGCAAAATTCATGGGAATTCGACACAATTTACCGCCGGCGTTTAAACCCGGCGTCGATCTCTCACGAGGAGCCAGCTTCGCCGTCGGCCATGCTTCTATTCAAGGCTCTCCCAAAGATTCTGTAAGCTCGCTTAAATATTTCCGTATAATTTATTTAGTATCACTATTTATTTGTTAATCAATCATAAATAGAAACTTGAGACATAAATGATTCTTAAATATTTTTGTAGTTGACTCTGAATCAACAAGTGAGGAAATTCAATCAGATGATATCGAATTGGAAAGATGATTACATTCAGAAATCATTGTTTATGATATCCATTGGTATGGAAGATTACTACAACTTCACCAAAAGCAATCCTAATGCCGATGCTTCTGCTCAACAAGCTTTCGTCACTTCTGTCACTAACCGATTAAAGAGCGATATCAACGTAAGTCCTTTCGACTTAAAATTAATCGAAAAAATTAGTTTGTATTGATATTTTACTATAATTTTAATTGCAGATGTTGTACTCATCGGGAGCTAGTAAATTCGTCGTGCATATGTTAGCGCCATTAGGTTGTTTACCGATTGCAAGACAAGAATTTGAAACCGGTAACGATTGTTACGAGAAACTCAACGATTTGGCCAAACAACACAATGCTAAAATCGGACCGATGTTGAACGAAATGGCGAAAACCAAAACGGATTTCCAGTTCACCGTTTTCGATTTCTACAATGTCATTCTTCGCAGGACACAAAGAAACATGAATTACCGTAAGTATAATATAATTCACTGTTAAAAATATATACTAATAATTAATGTTCGTTGTGAGCGTAGATTTGAAAATTGATAATACTTGTTGTGACTAATTAGGGTTCTCCTTTACGAACATATCGTGTTGCGGTGTTGGGACGCATAACGCGTATGGTTGCGGTTTACCTAACGTACACTCGAAGCTATGCGAGTATCAAAGATCTTACCTTTACTTCGACTCATCTCATAACACAGAGAAGGCACAGGAATCGTTCGCTCATCTTATCTTTGGAGCCGACCCAATCGTTGTCCAACCCATGGCCGTTCGTGAGCTTATTGCATATCCTGTTAACGAGCCTATGCGTGACTTTTGGAAAGAACCAGAGGAGGAGGATTTATTGATGGTCGACGACATTGACGTCGATGCGAGTGCATCTATGTACCTCGTCTAGTTTTTTTTGTTGTTGTTGTTTGCTAAAAGGCTTCACCACGTCTAGTTTCGAGCTTAATATTTACTACCTCTAAGAGCAAGTGCATTGGGGGTGTTTTACGGAGTGTCTAAAATTTTGATCAGTTAAAATAATAATAAAGTTAACAAATCAGGTTCCTAAATCAAGTTAAAGTGTCTTAATTAGGATATGTTTTCTGAGTTAAGACCCAGGTACGTGGCATGATCTGTTTTCTTTTTCCGTCTCTTCCTCTGTCTCTTCCTCTCTATCTCTTCGGTTTCTCCATATATGGCAACAAATCAGGTTGAAAAATGATTTGATTGACCATATATGGCAACGATTTGGATCAGGACAAGATTAAAACGTACCGTTTCTTGTCCGTTTATGATTGGGAATATAATTTTTTTTCATTTATGTTTCAAATTGTTTTCAACTTTTTTATGTTTTGAATGTATTAAATGTTTTTTTCATTAATAAAATGTTTAATAAACAAAATTGAATTAAAAATAATATTTAAATTTTTTAGACCCTCAACATTGGTGTCTACAATGGAAGAGTCAAAAATCATAAGTGTCTTAAAAATTAATAATTAATTTTTTAAAATTACAAAAAACATTAGACACCCATCTTGGGTGAAAACAATGTACTTGCTCTAATAAGACCCAAGCACGAGCTGAGCTGTGTCTGTTGAGACTTTAAATAAAAGGATGTTTTACTCTGTTTTTTGGAAATTTGCACACCAAAAAAAAAAAAACATGTTTTTTTGGAAACATAGCGTATCCAGTGACCAGCTTTGTGCTCAAATTAGAAAAGTTTGGGGCCACATGCATTTCATTAGAACAAAATGATAAAATTTAGTGGAATCCTTCCAAAGATAACGGATTCAAATTCACGTCACTCACCTTTATTTTTATTTTACTTTTTTTTGTTCGCAATTGTTCTTGAATGTAACCACAAACATTTTTCCGGATGATCAGTTGGTTAATATTGTATTAGTAAAAAAATGATTTGACTTTTTATATACTACTTTTCTTCAATGTATTTAAATGTCTATTTCCTATTAAATTATAAATATTCATAAATGAAATAGTAGAAATGATTAGCAACAAAGAAAGAAAAGGTAGAAATTATAACAGTTCCAGAAAAGCTAAGCTATACATCTGACACTGGGGCAGGCTATATGTTTATAGTTAATTTCATATGAAATTAAACCAAAATCATGATATATAGAATAGTCAAATAAGGCACGCTTCATAGAGAACTCCACCTCCACGTTAGCAAATTTGATTTTTATTACATAGTTTCTGAACTATTATTTTTTACTAATTTTATAGTACCAATTTGTGGACCTTTTGTTGTCGTTTTAATGATTCCAAATACTAACACAAACCACTACATTATAAATTATATGTCGTTGTTAATATTTTTACTCTAAAAATCATCGCTAATCTTTTCTAAACACAAAAAATAACACAGATAAGTTGACTAAAAAAACTACTAAATTGAAGAATTAAACTCGTAAATTTGCCAATATTAAATATTTGTGACGAAATTTTATCATATAACATTGGATTCGTGACCTCAAAATACACGTATGGAATATAGAGCTACAGTTATAAAAGATCATGTAAAGCGGGTTAACTAATATTTTATCCATTGTTTAGATTAAAGTTTAAATTTATCATAAAATTAGTGCTTTTAGTTTTTGATCAACAAAAAAAATTGTGCTTTTAATTTCCTTACATCTCTTATTCTGCTTCACGTGACACGTGGGTTACAGATTGGTTCCATTTCGATATTGTTTTTTTAAAAAAATCTTGATTTGGCCTCGTAAATTTGCGATCCTGAATCTAGCAATAATGAATAATTTTTTAATTTAAAATAAAATTAGAAATTTGTATTTCGTCAGATGTGTAACTACTCCATTTTTTTTTTTTTTTAAATGATTGATCAATAATCGTGTACTCACTTCACTTTTATTAATTATCAGTACACAGTTGTATTATAAATAATAACCTCGCGCGACACGTTATTATTTTAAAATAATAATTACTGTAATTGCCAAAAGTCATACTTGCAATATAAATATTTTTTTTTTTGTTAAAGAATACTTGCAATATAAATATAATGAACCGGTCTATGAGATCAAGCACAAAAGCAATCTTCTCTCCTACAGTCGTCCTCTCTCTCTATCGATACGATGGCAGTCAACAGTAGTTTAGCGAGTGCCCTAGGGGTATTTTTGGTATTCACACTGTTCCACAATCCGATCACTGTCGCCGGACAAAGCATCCCGGCAGTGGCTTTGTTCACGTTCGGTGACTCCAACTTCGACGTCGGAAACAAACAGACTCTCACCCAAACTAACGTTGCGCAAGGTTTCTGGCCGTACGGAAAATCCCGAGATGACCCTAACGGCAGATTCTCCGACGGCTTCATCGCTCCAGACTTTGTCGGTACGTTTAAAATCTTTATAACTAAATCTAACGTTATAAAGATCCTGGATCTAAATCTAACGTACGTTAATCTCTCGAGTTTACACGGCCATATATAAGTTTGTAGCTTTTAGAATAGTTTTTGACTTTTAGTTTACCAAAAACCAATCTCATAGCTATAAACATTCAAGGCCTACTTTTTAATTTACCACTAAGTATAATATATTTGTGCATAGTTTGAGGCTTAGCTGCATGTAAGTATTCGTTTGTTTGTATATATTTGATTTGGTCAACGCATATGGACAAATAACGTTGAATTATTTGAAAACTGAAAATTGACAACAAATACTAAATGCAGCAAAATTCATGGGGATTCCGAATCCAATCCCGGGGGCGCTTATGCCGAACGTCGATGTCTCACGTGGAGCTTGTTTCGCCGTCGCCGATGCTACTCTTCTCGGAGCTCCGGTGGAATCTGTAAGTCTACTTAATTTCAACATTTTATTGATATTTTACAAGACTATTCGAGTAAACAAACAACTCTTGTCTTTTATGACCCGCGTTTTAAGTGGGACATCTATTTTTGTTTTATATTATTCATCACCACATAAAAATATCTGACTTAATATCAATAAACTTCACTTTAATATATTTGCAATGGTAATACTATTAATTTTTATTCTTTTTCTGGTTTCCTTTAGTTGACTCTGAATCAACAAGTGAGGAAATTCAATCAAATGAAAGCAGCAAACTGGAATGATGACTTCATCAAGAAGTCAGTGTTTATGATATACATTGGTGCTAACGATTACATAAATTTCACCAAGAAGAACCCTAACGCCGATGCATCTGCTCAACAAGCTTTCGTCACTTCCGTGACCAACAAGTTAAAGAACGATATCAGCTTGTTGTATTCATCAGGAGCTAGTAAGTTCGTGATCCAAACCCTAGCGCCATTGGGTTGCTTACCGATCGTCAGACAAGATTACAGCACCGGGATGGATCAATGCTACGAAACTCTCAACAATTTGGCTAAACAACACAACGAAAAAATCGGACCAATGTTGAACGAAATGGCTAGAACCACTCCTGGTTTCCAATTCACCGTCTTTGATTTCTACAGTGTCATTCTTCGTAGGACGCAGAGAAGCCAAAACTTCCGTGAGTTGGTTGTTTTCTATTTATTTTAGTTTTAATCTCTGATACTATGTGAATACTCATATACAAAACCGTTAAAAATTGGTTATTACTATAGGGTTTTTCGTGACGAACTCATCGTGCTGCGGAGTTGGGACACACAATGCTTATGGTTGCGGTTTACCTAACGTGCACTCGAGGCTATGCGAGTACCAACGATCTTTCCTATTCTTCGATGGACGTCACAACACCGAGAAGGCGCAAGAAATGTTTGGTCATCTTCTTTTTGGAGCCGATCCAAATGTGATCCAACCGATGAACGTCCGTGAGCTCGTGGTTTACCCAGCCGATGAACCTATGCGTGAGGTTTGGTTGCCTACAACATCAGCCACCGTCCAAGCCAGCCACTCTAGCTCGTCATCAAGCCGCGGTTACGAGTTCTACTAAGTCTCTATAAATCAATCTTTCGGGATCAATCGGTTATCAAAAAATTCGGAATCGTGATGTTTTCTGTTTGCAATTAGTTTCTCTTCATCTCTTTAGTGAGTCTCTCTCTATAATAAAAGATTGATCTTTGCAACTCGTATTGGACTGATTCGGGATTCATTAATATATCGATCATGTACTCAAACAGTAAACTAAACACATGGAATCCAGTTACGTACGTATTAAAATAACGAGTTACCCTATATATAAAGACACTACAAGAAAATAGGAGTTTTCCGACCGCAGTTTCCGTTGGAAATCCGTCGGAAACGGCCTTTTCCGTTGGAAATCCGTCGGAAACGGCCTTTGCTGACAGATTTCTGACGGATTTTAGCCGTCGGTTTCAGTTCGTCGGAAATTTCTGACGGATTTATTTCCCAGGGATTTCCGACGGATTTATTTCCGACGGATTTCCGACAAATGTATTTCCGACGGATTTCCGACAGATGTATTTCCGACGGAACTAAATAATTTCGTTTTTTTAATTTTATTTAATAAATTAATTTTATTAATTATTA
>PKMM01011748.1:10757-68401 GCA_002933915.1 Eutrema heterophyllum | reverse complement strand
TTGTAATTTACTAAACGTGGAAGTATTATAAGGTTTCTAATTAAAAAAACTTTACTAAAATTCTAATCTAACAATTATAATCTCATAAACCCTAACAAATTTCATTCCACCAAACAAATACACAACAAATCTCATTCCAAAAAAAAAACTATCTAAACTAACCACCTAAATCTAATAAACTATAAAAACTATCAAAACTAACAAAATTTACAAAAAAAAAATAAACACTTACACATGATCCATGATTGATGATGAAGAATGACGATTTAGAGAGATTGGAAGTGATAGAACCCAAAATCGTCCGATTTTAGAGAGAGAAGAGGAAGAAAACGGTAAGAGAGAGAAGGAGAAAGAGAGAAATGAGGGAGAAGACGTTTCGTGGATAATAAATCTATGGATTTCCGACGCCTATCTCCGTCGGATCATCTAAAAAAATTTCGTTTAGGCGGTAAATCTCCCGCGGTCTCGAAAAAACCAAAATCCGTGGGAAATCCGTGGGAAATTTCCGATGGATTTCCGACGGATATGGTAATATACCACGCATGTGTTTCTATTGGGCAGTCAACCAACACGTATCGAAGGACCCATATCCGTCGGAAATCTGTCAGAAATTTCCCACGGATTTCCCACAGATTTTCCACGGATTTAGGGTATATTTGGGGTTTAGGGTTTATGACTATGTGATATGGTTTAACTATCCATAATCTACATGTTTCATTCAAAAAAATTGTTAGTTCATCAATGTTAAAGACTTTCTATGAGTTTATTAATTTTACAACATAAAACTTAAACATTTCACATAACATTTACTATACTCTATACTCTAACTTATACTAACACTTTCATCAATTTTATAAAATCTATAACACACATTTATTTTGAAATTTGACAAGTTGAAACTATTGTATATACATCATACAATTGTTTCTCTACAATTTCTACAAAAAAAAACATAAACCTTATACCCTAAATCATATTTTTGGTCATCCGTCAGAAATCCGTCGGAAAATTTCCCACGGATTTCCGAGATTACACTAATCCGTCGGAAATCCGTCGGAAAATTTCCCACGGATTTCCGACGGGTACTATTTCCCACGGATTTTCCACGGATTTCACACGGATTTCCCACGGATTTAGGGTATATTTGGGGTTTAGGGTTTAGGGTTACGTGATATGATTTAAATATCACTAATCTACATGTTTCATTCAAAAAAATTGGTAGTTCATCAATGTTAAAGAATTTCTATGAGTTTATTAATTTTATAACATAAAACTTAAACATTTCACATAACATCTACTATACCTTATACTCTAAACTATACTAACACTTCCATCAAATTTTATAAAATCTATAACACACATTTATTTTGAAATTTGACATGTTGAAGCTATTGTATATACATCATACAATTGTTTCTCTACAATTTCTATAAAAAAAAACATAAATTCTATACCCTAAACCATATTTTTGGTCATCCGTCGGAAATCCGTCGGAAAATTTCCCACGGATTTCCGACGGATACTATTTCCGACGGATTTCCGACGGATGTTAATTTCGTCCAAATTCCGTCGGAAATTACCGACGGAATTACGGCCGTCGAAAATTCCGTCGGAAAACACCCTGTTTTCTTGTAACGAGAGAGAATCAATTAAAAAGTTTATTAACACTCTTCCATTTTATTATTTTATTTAATATGATTAATAAGCATAAAGTTATTTATAAATATATAACGATACTTTTAATGACTTGAGTTATAGTATTAAACTATTAATTAAGCTTATTTTTAACTATAAAACGAATACAATATTATCTTTTTGTCAGTAGGAGTCGTATTTAGTCAGTAAATAAGCTGTATGCAATATGATCTGATTTTGCGGATCATAAGCGACAGAAACGAGATTTAAAAAAAAATACAAGATCAGACAAAGCCATCAGTCATCTTGAACTGGTGGTCATTAAATAAGATGTGATCCACAGTGGCTTAACTTTTGTTTTTTTTTATTCCATACAGTGACTTAACTTTTACTACATTAGTAAGCAACTCCCGTATCCCGAGGTGGCAAGATGGGAGACATACAAGTATATAATTTAAAATCTCATTAATTGAAGCAACAACCGATCAATCGAGTCTATTATCCTCTACCAATTTAATACTCTATCTATTTCACACAAAAAAATATCATTTTGACACATTTCATACATATTAAAAAAATTATTAAAATTTTCATATTATCCCTTATTAATATATTAAACAATTTTTTTTCTCTAATTAATATATTAAAACAATAAGGTTAAAAGTGGATTTTTTTTTCAAAATTATACATTGACAACATAAAACAACACTATTTTTAAAACAAAAATAAAATTTTAAAAACGATACTCTTTGTGAAACGGAAAGAGTAATATTCTAATAGTAAAATAGATTTGGATTGTATCACATATATAGATCCGTTTAAGATGGTATCATTTTTTTTGTGTCGGACTTACATAATTTGACATACCAGCTGTGGTATAGTATGCTACATTTGACTAACTTGAAAGAAAAAAAAAATCAAATTCGAAATTCGTAATTTAATCATCGTTGTCGTGAGCAAGCTCCGTTGCTTACCTGTGAGACTCACAGGCTGTCACTAACCTTCCGGTGCAAAGAAGGTGAACGCAGATCAATCCTAATATATGTTCCTTGTGGTTGAGTAATTTAATTGTAACTCAAATTTCATCTAAAACATTTATTTTTACCATAAACAGTAATTGTTCATATTATCAAAATTTTTATTATTGTAAACACAAAGCACACGACTACAAGATTGACAGGATATATAGCGAGTTCGTCTGTATTGTCGTAAACATACATCGGCGATTCTAAGTAAGCCGCCTAAGTTCAAATATTTGTTGTAGTAGTGTTTGTAATTATCCATCGATTTCCGAGAGATAATATTTTAATAAACAAATACAGATTTCCGAAGAATAATTTTCTAAAATATTTTGAATTTCATGAAAAAATTAGTCGAAAATTACCTACCGATTTTGGACCGCCACGAATTTATAGCCTAAATCTAAAAATCTTATACTCATTTAGCCAAAATTCCCTCCCTACGGCCGCCTTGAGGTGTCTATTTCTCTTCTTTTCTCGTTTTCTTCTTCTTGAGCATCAACGCTATCGTCGTACATATAGTTGATGCTGTCGTGAAAAGAATGCAACAATATTTTGAATATATTTTTATTACACTGCCACTCGCCACCGCCAAAATAGACATTTTACTACGTAAATAATTAGAATTTTTATAAAACCATGCAACGATATTCCGAATCACAATAAAATAACAAAGGCTTTTGACTTTTTCTATCTTGCCGCCGTTGGAGGAGCCTCACGCTCGCCGACGAGAAGCCTCTTTTGGCATCTCTTCGATCTATGGATATGTCCAGCTCTCCTGCGCCTCCGCCTCTTCCACCACCTATTCATCTGGATCCGACTGCTTCCTCTGTGGTCGCTTTGCCTCAGCCCTTGTGTGGCTTTTTGGACTCCGTCATGGTGGATGCGGGGGTGATTTCTCCAGACCCTCCTTCCCCTACTCCGACTGTCTCTGCTGATCCGGTGTCTCCTTCTCTTCTCGGCGTAGCTCCTCAGCTACTGTCGGTCATGTCATCTTTTAATCATGCTGCTGTCGGTCATGTCGCCTCCTCTCAGGCCGTTCCTCTGCCGGCGGAAAAGATATCTTCTTCCCCTGGCTCTCCTCCGTCTGCCGCAGGAGTTCCACCACCTGCTCGAACCACTCCGGTTTCGAGATCTGATTTCAACTGGGCTTCAAACATCAAGTCAACTTGCAAATTCCCTGAGTCTAATGAGACGGTGACAACATCTCCAGAAGGTAGACCAAGGGTAAAGATTTCAAATGCAGTATTTGAAAGAGGAGCAAAACTTCAAGGTGACTTTATTGTTGGCATCTTCTATGGTAACGCTCCCTCTTATGGAAATATTTGGGGTGTGTTAAATTATCTCTGGGAAGAGATAAAAAAGTAACTATGCATAAGTTGAATCAGAATGCTATCTTATTTCACATCCCCTCGCCGGCTTTACGAAGACGGGTTCTTCAACACGAGCTTTGGCGTGTCGGGAATTCTCCCTTCTTTGTTACGGAATGGAAATCCTCATACAGCCTGGATCCACCGTCGCTGCATAGAACTTCGATTTGGGCGCATATTCATAATATTCCTTTTGATCTTGTGACAGATGAAGGAACTCATGTTATCTCCAAACTATTGGGTCGTCTGGTGGATGCAAAACCATTTTCCAAAATTGATTCCTTTGAGATCAGAGTGGTAATGGACCTCACCATTCCTCTTCCGCAGGAGGTGGAGATTGAGAGTGAAGATGGTTCTGTAATTCTGCTAGGGGTTTCTTATCCTTGGTTGCCCCCCTTCTGTTGAGGAAGTCGGTCATAAAGAAGCTCTCTGTCCCAAGAAACCTTCGAAGAATGTTAACTCTCGTTCGAACCCATCGAAAGCTCCATGTAGTAAGCATAATCAGTCTTCAAAATCGGTCGCTTCTTCATCGAAGGCATATGATGCGACATCTTCAGCTCATAATCACAAGTCTGATCCAGTATGGCGCCCGGTTGTTGTGGCGGCAAAGACTACTCCTCTTGTTAACCCATGACCTCATGCCTTACAAATTGTTATACCATCTCCAGTTGTGCGACCTGAGGTTTTGGTGGCGTCTTCTCTCCAAGCGGTTTCAAAGGTAGCATCTGAACAACCATTCTTACCAGCTGTAAAGCCTCCGAGTTCTAAGATGAGGAAAATCCCTTCGTATGCTTCTCCTCCATTTCGCTGCGCCAACTCTTTCGCTTTACTAGATGAAGGTAGCTCGGAGGACATTACGATTCAAGATAGTCAGATGGAAGTGTGGAAACCTGGCAAAGGTGTACCCTCTCCTTCTTTAAACACTTCGAAGAATGAGATGAAGAAGCGAAAGTTTTCGTCTCAGATTTCACCGATTCGCGGTGGTGACTTACCTCTTGCGATAGAGGGTTGCTACCATTCATAAATCCAGTATGTCAGATAGTTTATTTTGGAACGTGCGTGGTCTTAATGAAATTATTAAGCACCGCCCACTAGCAAACTGGCTCTCTTCCAAACCAGTAACGTTTGGAGCTCATATTGAGACGCAAGTTGAGGAATCAAATATGAACCTGATTTGTTCAAGCATTGGTCCGTGCTGGACCATTATCTCAAATTATCAGTTTTCTTCATTGGGGAAAATTTGGATCATCTACAAATCTCCAACCAAAGTCTCGGTTTTATTCAGAGATCTGCAATCAATCACATGCGAGATCATTTTAGAAGGTGGAGTCAGCTTCATCTACACAGTTTGTTATGGATCAAACTCAGAGGATATTAGGAGAGGTCTTTGGTCTTCTCTCTCTGATTCTCACACCTCCTTCTTTCTGCAATCAAAGCCTTGGATGGTCTGTGGAGACTTCAATGAAATCATCTCTCCCTCAGAAACGTCAAACCCAAACTTAATTGTCTCAACAGCCTCTATGCGCAGGTTTAGGTTTAGGGGCTGTCTGTTATCCATTGGGTTATTCGATCTTCCCTCACAAGGTCTAATATTCTCATGGACTAATAAAAGACCGTCGGATCCAGTAGGGAAGAAACTGGATCGCTGCTTAGTAAATGATCAGTGGCTTCTCTTTTTCCCATCGAGTCACTGCTCCTTTGAAGCGCTAGAGTTTTCAGATCATACTCCTTGCCACAGTAAGCTAGTCATGAGTCCACCTTCTTTTGGTACTCGTCCATTCAAATTTTTCAATTTCCTATCTAAGTTTCCATGGTTTTTGGATACCTTTTCTCAGGCTTGGGGAGAAGCAGGGGAATTATGGCTTCAAATTGTGGTGATTTGTGTTATAAGCTGAAAAGGATTAAAAGAGATTTGAAGTCCTTATGTAGAGAAAGGTTCAGCGATATTGAAAAGAGAGTGGCAGAGGCAGCAGACAATCTCAATTCCCTGCAGCTAAATGCTCTTAATGACCATTCTTCGAGTAATATGGATCGCGAAAAGGAAGCAACAGATCTATGGCTTCTTCTTCGTTCAGCTGAAGAGAGTTTCTTGAGACAACAGTCTCGTGTTAAATGGCTTGAAGAGGGGGACCAAAACACAACCTTCTAACACAACTACACTAAGATCCGCAATGCTATCAATGCCATTAAGCACTTTCTGAAAGAAGACGGCTCGAAAACTTTGTCACATTAGGAATCTCATGATCTTGCGGTAGAATATTACTCGAACTTCATGAATAAGGTAAGAGGTGTTTTCTGCCCTGCTCTTCTAGAGTTTCTTCATCAGCTACAATCTCATCGGTTATGTGATGCTCATATCAGCGCTCTCACTGCTTCAGTTTCTTCTGATCTGATAAAGAATACTCTTTTCAGCATGCCCCTTAATAAAACTCCAGGCCCTAACGGCTTTCCAGCAGAGTTTTTCAGAGCGTCTTGGGGAATCTGAGGTTTGCGCTGCGGTAAAGAATTTCTTCAATCTTCTTTCATTCCAACGGCTCTAAACAACATTTATCTTGTTCTGATTCCGAAAAGACCAGGAGCGGAGTCCTTAAAAGATTTTAGATCCATCTCTTCCTTGAATACTGTTTACAAGATCATCTCTCGAATCCTTGCTGGTAGGCTGAAGCAGCATCTCCCGCTTCTTATCGTTCCCAATCAATCAACTTTTGTAAAGGACATGTCGCTCTTAGAGAATGTTCTTTTGGCTTCCGAGGTTCTTTTAGGGTACTATAAAGACAACTCTCCTCCTAGAATCACTCTCAAGGTAGACATCGCAAAAGCTTTTGACTCCGTCATATGGGACTTTGTTCTGAGTGTGCTTTAAGAGTATGGAGCTTCATCGGTCTTTATTCTTTGGATAAAAACATGTATATGCTCCCCTTCTTTCTCGGTGAGCATTAATGGAGTCACCTCAGGTTATTTCAAAAGCCAATCGGGTCTCCGGCAAGGTGATCCACTTTCTCCCACCTTATTTGTTATGATTATGAATATCCTTTCTTTGATGCTTAATAAGGCGGCAGAGGGGGGAGTCTTCATATACCACCAAGGGTGTGAGATTCAGAAACTCACTCATCTATGCTTCGTTGCCGACCTATTAATTTTCTTAGATGGGTCTGAGCATTCGTTGGAGGGTGTTCTTGCGGTTCTTTCTTTATTGTAAAAAATATCAGGACTCGCGGTCAACATTGATAAAACTACTATGTTCTATTCCGGGGTTTCAGAGGAAGCTCTGAATTGCATCATACACGTCACATGCTCAGCTCGAGCGCCATTCTTGTGAGGTATCTTGGACTTCCCCTTTGTTCGAAACGGCTGTCTATCTCGGATTGTGACCCACTCATTTCTCAAGTTAAGAACAAGTTGAATAGCTAGTCATCAAAACTTCTTAGTAAGGCAGGCAGGTTGCAGCTTATTGCCTCTGTTATCTCGGGAATAACAATTTTTGGTGCTCAGCTTTCATTTTACCTCGGAAGATCATTAAGATGATTAATAGCCTCTCTTCATCTTTTCTCTGGCATGGTACATGATAAAAGATTTTTATTATGTTCATATCAATTCATCTATGCTTGTCATTGTAGCATAAGAGGTGTCAATCCATAGGGGTTAAGATTAATGCACTAGGAATGCAAGAACTTCTTAAGCTAGATCAATTGTTTTGGGTTTTTATATTTTTGAACAAAGAATGTAAAATGCAAGAAAAAAACAAAGGCTAGAAGTGTTGGAAAAATGAATTAACTATCAAGAAGATGATTAATGAACAAACAATGATGATTTAGATTGAATTAAACACTATCCTAGAACATGGAATTCACAATTATGACTAATCCACTCTCGTGGCACTAATCACTTTGTTAATCACCAAATCAAGAACAAACTCTCGTTTGTGATAAGATGATTAACAAGCTTTAATCTCCAATTCCACTTAGTTCACTAATCACCCTAGACATCAACTCTCATTGGCTAGGCATGAAAGGCTCACAAAAGGTTTGGTTCAAACATTTCATCGAACACCTCTCGGGCGTGAAATGCCTAAGCTCTAGTTTTGATCTCTCAATCCAAAACTAGCTTTAAGATCAACCTAAGTGAAGGATTTAACAAGATGCAACCTAAATCCATCATCATCTAACCATCAAGACAATTGACTAACGATGCTAATACACACAATCTATGATATTCCTTAGGTTAAGATCACTAATGATGACTAATCCTCTCTCAAGGCACTAATCACTTTGCTAATCACTAAATCAAGATTAAATTCTCATTTGTGATGAAATGATTAGCAAGCATTAAGATCAATATTCAAATCAACCAATAAACACCTTAAGCAACTACTCTCATAGGTTAAGAATGTTTATCTCTTTCTAAGTTCTTTGGGGAATTTCATCAAACACCTTGTCGGTGTGAAATTCCCAAAGATCTAGATTGACTCTCTCAAGCCCAATCTAGCATTAAGATCACTTAGAAAGAAAGGAAAGCAATGATTTAGAATCTAAGCATCACAAATCAATCATCAACCCATAAAAATCAAGCAACCTAAAATCCAACAAAAACCCTAAAATCTAGACATGAAGAACAAAAGAGAAAAAGAAATAAAGATAAAGAAGATGCATTAATATAAAGATAAGGGTGAAGAAATATTCTCTAGAGTGGCATTTGTATGAAGAACAATCAAAATCCCTCCAAAATCATAGGAAGAGTTTGGGATAAAACCCAACTCTAGAAAGAAGAAAACTTGCTACAAAAAATAGGTTCCAAGAGTATTTAAAGCAAAAAGGGCGAACCGGGTCAACCCGGAACAAACCGGGTGTTGACCCGGTCAAATCTGGGGTTTTGCTGATTCTGGTGGTCTGTACTGACCCATTATGGACCGGTACAAATGGATCGGTACAGATTTCTTCCTTGTACTGGTCGGGTAACGTCGAGCTAAGACCGGTCGGCATTGGTGCGCTTGGGTCGTGCAGGAAGAGTTTTAGCCGGCAGAAATGATGAGCTTGTCGATGCAGGATTAGTTTTAGCCGGCAGAAATGATGAGCTGGTCGATGCATGATTAGTACCGTTTGGCAGTACCGACCCAGGATGGGTCGGTACTAATCTCCTTTGAGCAACACTCGTTTGGGCGCCATCCGGACACGTCCCCGCTAAATCTGATGTATCTTTCAAGCTACCACTCCAAATGACTTCACACCACATACAGTAGACAGCCAACTCAATTATCTACAACTTCTATGAAGACGTCGAGAGCTGAATCTGAACGCAAGTTCTTCGTTTGGCGCGATCTTTGGGTGACTTCGGCTGGCTTCGATGAGAACAGGCTGGGTTTTGTACCGATCCATTCTTGATCGGTATGGGGAGTGAAGCTGGGTCGGTACTACTCTCTGCTTCAGTACCGACCAGATAGTACCGGTCTAGGTTGGGTCGGTACTGGGCTTACTTGTGCTGATCCAATGCTGGTCGGCGTTGGTCTCGCGGCCAGACGGATACACCTTCGGTAAAATTGCGATATCTCCCGGAATACATGTCTGAATGATCTGATTCCAACTCCTCTGGCAAGCTAACTCATCTGGATACATCTTTAATGAAGATCATTGAGGCTGAATCTGACCGAAAATCCTTTGTTCTTCCGGATCTTCAAGATACTTTGGAATGATCCTTGCATCCTCTTTTGCTCCATTACTCCTAACATCTCCAAAACGTCTCCAAACACCTAGAAAACACTCCAAATGAATGCAAGACTCACTAGGACCTAATGAAAACACATGCATGAGACCTAAAATGCTAAGTTAAATGCATACTAAAAGAGGTAAAATATGGGAATATCAACTCCCCCAAACTTAGTCATTTGCTTGTCCTCAAGCAAACAAACAAGAACAAGGAGAGAGAGGTTTGAAAACGGGAGGTTAGATCCACAAGTATCATTAAAAGAATTCAAGCCCAATGTCCAAGTTGCTAACTCTATGATGCGATCAAACAAGTCTACTCAAAAAGAGCTAGCCATATCCATCTCTACATGAGCCAAGCCCAAGTCTCAACCTACACAAGCCTTCCTATTATCCAATCCTTTGACATTCATTTAATCGTTTCAAGTGAATCATGTTCATGCAAGACAAGTGAATTCATTTGGCTATGGTAAAGGTCTTGAGACTAAGATGATCTCAAATGTATGTGGTTACTCTAATGCAAGGGATCTCTCTATGAAGTGAGCAAGCTTTAGCAAAATGCTAAGAGTGAAAGGCAACCTATGCATACAAGGATAAATTTACATCTACCCAATGCCTAAGATGTCTCTAACCCTAGCATTTCTAACCCATGAAGTTCCAACCTAAGCTACCCTCTGTTCTCAAGGCCTTTCGCCTTCATGTCCCACACGTTTCCTTCATCTTCTCTCACTAGGGGAAATTTTCTTCTTCTTGCTTGACTCATGGTATTGTGCTTTCACTTCACTTCCCTTAGCTCTTCTTGTCGACTTTTTTTTTTCTTTGTCTCCATCCTTATCACTTTGATGCTTTAGCCATCTTTTTGACGTCTTTTCTTTTTCTTCAAACACTTGGAGACAAACCTTGATGTTAAGAGCTAATTCAAACTTTACTACCAACCATGTATTCTTGACAATTTCCTCTTCTTTACCTTTTCCTTCCTTTGACCTCAATTCCCATTTCCATAATGATTCCATCGATCAAACATTTTTATTCATTCCAAACCCCAAAACTCCCCTTCCTAGCTAGCCTAGCCTAGTCTAGCCCATGATGTTGAGCTAGATCTACATGCAAACCTATCCTTGTCGCCCTAAACTCAACACTTTTTGCCAATCTTACTCGAAATATTAGGCCTTACATACGCTCACTAAATATTTGGCTTGAAAGGAGGGTAGGTTAGAGGTGTGGTAAACCGTTCCAATGATGGGAATCGGCTATTTGGGCTAACAAGAGAGTGGTAAAGTGGATAAGGTAGCCCAAATATGTATGTGGTATCCATGAATTCACTATGCAATGCACAATCATGATAGTTAAGTGTCAAAATTAAGGTTCTCACTTAGGTAGGATTGGACTCAAATCACAACTTTCTTTAGCTAAGACATGAGTAATGAAACATGAGATCAAAATATGGTTCATCCTTGATTTCAAACACGAGATCAAAAGCATCAAACAACTAGCAACGAGGGCATTGGACCAAGCTCTTAAAATGATACTCTACAAGAATGTTTCTCCCAATGCAAGTGAGTGCAAACCTATATGATGTGCATTTAGACTCAATCCTACACATGGGATGCAACTAGATGATTTCTTTTTCAAAAAATTTAAAAATTTTCAATTTTTGATGAGTGCATGATATGCATGAGACTCAAGTATGAAAAAAAGAAGATAAGTGTTGGTGATGAGTTTAACACTCCCCGGTTTAGCCCGGTTTGAACCGAGACCGGCCCAATTGATCCCGGTTGACGACGGTTCGAACCCGGAAGGAAAGACCACGAAACGGTCGCCGACCTCCGAACTCGAAAGAAAGGTCCACGAGAGACTATTAACCGATGAGTTCGGTAAGAATCCGAATGAATGCCGAACTTGACTCTAGATCGGCGAATCACGCCCTGATCGACGACAGTTCAAGATCGGTAAAAAGTGTCCAAAGCGACTAACCATCAAGCTCGGTGAAGGCCGAACTCAAATCCTTATCTCGAACCGAGATCGGCCTGGTTGATCCCGATCGACGATGGTTCGAGATCGATAAAGAAAAAGACATCATGCTATTACCGACCTGCGATGTGCCGAGCTCGGGGAACTTGTCGAAGCCGCCGAGGAGGCTTATAAAGAAGAAAGTCCCAACTACATTTCAAGGGGGGGGGGCAATACATTTGTAGAGAGAGAAAGTGAGAGCTCGAAATCCGATCTCGACCTCACTATCAATTTAAGAACATTTTTGTAAACTCCGACGAGTTTGATTTAATAAAAACGAGATACCGATCGATCTTTCAATTCTTTTTATCCTTGTGTGACACTACGATCAACAATAAGAAGATAAAACACAAGGTCAAATGACACAAACCCCTCCCCCAAACTTGAATTGCACAGTCCCGGTGCAACAAAAGTCAAGGAGAAGGTAAAAATATGCAAGAATGTATATACAATGAAATGGAGTGAGAATCATACCTTAGTATTGAATCGAGGAGGAGAGGAGTCTGACATGTTGTGGCCGAACCCTCCTTTCATCACACACCACGAACTTGGACCCAAGAGACAAATCATATACCGATCCGACCCAAATTTGCCGTCCTTTATTGTTGAGGAGCGTGGTCCTCTTTATTCATGCTTATTTTGTGTCGCAAGCTTGACAAGGGATTCAGGGAACTTGTCGAAGCCGCCGAGGAGGATTATAAATAAGGAAGTCCCAACTACATTTCAAGGGGGGGGGGGCAATACATTTGTAGAGAGAGAAAGTGAGAGCTCGAAATCCGATCTCGGCCTCACTATCACTTTAAGAACATTTTTGTAAACTCCGACGAGTTCGATTTAATAAAAACGAGATACCGATCGATCTTTCAATTTTTTTTATCCTTGTGTGATCTCTACGATCAACAATTGGCGCTAGAAAGAGGGGGCGAACCTCCACCTTGTGGTTAACAGCCACATCTCCGAGTCTCTTTCGATAAAGCCCGACGATGACAGAAGCTACGACAACCCCGATACTCAATGGCAGCGGTTCCACGCTTGGCGATAACGGTACCCAAAACAACGGACTCGACAATCTCAATCCTGGGAACCGCACTCAGACGGACAACAACGATGATCCATCACTTATTCCGCCAGGCACCGCTACTGCGACCCATGCTCCAGTCGACAAAACCACTCTCTTGATGGCCTTAACAACACAACTCGTCGAACTCGCCAAAAAGAACGATGAACGATTCAACTCTCTATTCGCCAACCAGACGGAACTTTGAGACCAGGTCGGCGAACACAGACAGAGCCCATCATCCTTCCGACCCGATGAAGTAACACCTCCTCTTCGCCGAAGCCTTATCACCGAGCTAAATCGAAATCAGAGCACAACAGCTCGATTTCCCGCATTAAGATCTGCCGATAGCCAGGAAACACATATCACCGATCAGGCATCTCTGGATCAAGAGTTCGAGAACGTCAGAGCCCAACTTCAAGACATGAAATCCAAGTTCCATCAAGCTACCAGTTCGGCACCCGAGATTGACCGCGTTATTCAAGAATCCCAAAAAACACCATTCACACATCGGATCATCAACACACCGATCCGGCGATTGGAAAAGATCAAAATCACACCGTACGATGGGCATACCGACCCTCGCCACTTCATGACCTCGTTCGGCATCATGATGAACCGCTTTCGATTTAACACCAAGGAGGAAAAAGATGCCGCAACTTGCCAACTCTTCGTGGAGAACCTCAACGGAACCGCGTTCGACTGGTTCTCACAGCTAGATGCGCATTCGGTCGACAATTATACTGAACTGTCTATCAAGTTTCTCAAGCGCTTCACCATGTTCATCAAACAAAAAACTCAGAACGCCGACCTATGGGCTCTCGAGCAGAAAAGCGAAGAACCGTTGCATGATTTTATGAACAGATTCAAAGCAATAGTGTCTAACTGCACCATCGATGATGAAGCCGCGATCGAAGCCCTTTACAAGGCGACCTGGTATAAATTGGATTTTCACAAGGAAATCAAACGCAACTGGCCTTACACTCTAGAGGACATCTTACACAAATCGCACGTCTACATCCTCGAACAAGAAGAAACAGCCGCAAAGGATAAGCAGTACGCCATTTCAAAGCATGTCGCACCCAGAGACAAGCCAAAAGAGGAGTACCGCGAGAACCGACCTCACTACGAAAGACGAACTACGACCCAACAAGTCAGTACTATTCAACCACAACAACATTGGAATACATGGGTCCGGCCCGAGCTATCGAACGAGCCGACTTCAAGCGAAGAACCGTTCTGCCAATTTCACAACAGAGAAGGTCACAACACCGAAGAATGCCGACACCTCAAAGATTTCCTCTTGTTAAAGTACAAAAAGGGCGAAGTCCCGGTCGAGGCAGCATTCCGGCATGGTAACATATTTTGCCGTAATGAAAATAATGGAAGTCGTCGGCCGAACGCCGCCGGAAGTTCAGGACAAAGAATCAACACAGAGCAACTAAAACGAGATCGTGAGGAACACGAAAATCAGAACATCCCGCAAGTCCGGAAGCGCGTTAACATGATTATGGGAGCCCTTGAGTCCTGTAATTACTCAGTCCGGGCGATCAAAGAGCACAACAGAGAAGTAATTGCGGTGCGACGGCAGAACCGAGTTGTAGAAGGCGGGGTATCGGTGACCTTCTCTGAGGCCGATACGGAAGGTCTCCACATGCCACATAAGGACCCTCTAGTCGTTAACTTGCTTATCGGAGACGTTGCTGACGGGAGAATCCTTATCGATACCGGCAGCTCGGTAAACGTGATATTCAGACAGACATTGAGAGACATGGATTTCCCGGACTCCGACATTAAAGAAAACATTGAACCTCTCACTGGGTTCACAGGCGAACAGACCATTACCGCAGGAACTGTCAAAATACTGATCTACGTCGGCGGACTAGTAAGAGTGGTCAAATTTTTGGTCCTCGACAGGCCGAAGATCTACAATGTCATCCTCGGGATACCTTAGATCCACACGATAAAGGCCGTTGTCTCGACCTACCATCAATGCTTGAAATTCCCAACACCATCCGGAGTCTTCACCCTCAAGGGCGAATAGATAATGTACCGGACATGCTATATCAACGAATGCAAACTTAGGACGGCAGCCCAAACATTCGTCATCGATACGAACATAACTTCGGCAGATCCATTAGATCGAAAGATGGATCATGACTTTCCTAGGCGCGAGACAATCATCCAGGTCAGTATCGACGAGCGCAATCCCGAAAGATGCGTTGGTATTGGAGCCGAACTGGATGAAGAATTTAAAAGTGATCTGATCCGTTTCCTCAAAAGAAACGTCTCGACATTCGCCTAGACAATTGCGGATATGACCGGGATCAACCCAAAAATGGCGTGTCATGAACTCGGCATTGACACTACCTTCAAACCGATCAAGCAGAAAATACGTAAGCTCGGCCCAGAAAAGGCGCAGGCCGTCAATGACGAAGTCGAACGTTTACTCGCAGCAGGCTTAATCACCGTGGTCAGATACCCAGACTGGTTAGCTAATCCGGTTGTTGTGAAAAAGAAGAATGGGAAATGGAGAATTTGCGTTGATTTCACCGACCTTAACAAAGCTTGCCCAAAAGACAGCTTCCCGGTTCCGCACATCGATAGATTGGTGGAATCCATGGCCGGAGACGAACTTATATCCTTCATGGATGCCTTCTTAGGATACAACCAAATACTTATGCACCCCGACGACCGAGAGAAGACATCATTCATCACGGATCGAGGCATCTATTGCTACAAAGTCATGCCGTTCGGACTAAAGAATGCTGGAGTAACATACCAACGACTCGTCAATCGAATGTTCGCTAGTCAACTCGGTAAAACTATGGAAGTATACATCGATGACATGCTCGTCAAGTCCCTTGTCGCTAAAGATCATATCGGCCATCTCAACACGTGTTTCGATATACTCAACGAATACGGTATGAAACTTAACCCGAACAAGTGTACGTTCGGGGTGACCTCTTGAGAGTTTCTCGGCTATATCGTGACTCAAAGGGGAATCGAGGCCAACCCCAAGCAGATCTCGGCGATCATCGACCTGCCATCCCCAACAACTAAACGAGAAGTTCAGCGGTTGACTGGCCGTATCGCCGCGCTTAACCGATTCATCTCCTGATCAACAGACAAATGCCTACCTTTCTATCAACTACTCTGTGGCAACAAACATCTTGAATGGGACGACAAATGTGAAGACGCATTCACACAGCTTAAGAAGTACATGTCGACTCCCCCGATATTGGCCAAACCTGAGAACGGAGAAACTCTTTACCTTTATATCGCGATTTCCACCTCGGCTGTCAGCAGGGTGCTGGTTTGGGAAGACCGAGGCGAGCATAAGCCAATTTTCTACATTAGCAGGTCATTAGGCGAGGCCAAGGCTCGATACCCCACACTTGAAAAACTCGCCCTTGTTGTGGTCACCGCAGCCCGAAAGCTTCGTCCGTACTTCCAATCACATTCAATCACCGTCCTCACCGACCAACCCATGCGAGCTATTCTACACAGTCCGAGTCAGTCCGGCAAACTCGCCAAATGGGCAATCGAACTAAGCGAGTGCGATATCGATTACAAAATTCGGACGACTCTCAAATCCCAAGTACTCGCCGATTTCCTCATCGAACTGGCGCAAGAGTTTATCAATACCGACATCTCGACCACCGAGCAATGGATCCTACACGTCGATGGGTCATCCTCCCATCGCGGGTCGGGAGTAGGCATCCGCCTACAGTCGCCAACTGGAGAAATCTTGGAGCAATCGTTCCGGTTGGAATTCAATGCATCGAACAACGAAGCCGAGTACGAAGCACTAATCGCCGGACTACGACTGGCTAAGGCCATCGGAGCGACTCGGGTACATGCGTACTGCGACTCTCAGCTCGTCGCAAGCAATTTTAGTGGAGAGTACGACACGAAGAACGAGCGAATGGATTCATACCTCAAACTTGTAAAGGAGCTCGCCACCGATTTCAAGTCCTTCGACCTTACCAAAATTCCATGAGGGGAGAACGCATCTGCCGACGCACTCGCCGCCCTTGCATCCACCTCGGACCCTCATGTGAAGCGAACAATCCCGGTCGAAAGCATTCCAAAACCGAGTATCGAGAAACCAGAAACATGCCTAGTAACAACGCGCGGCCGCAATTACGACGAACAACCGGTTGCAAAACTCAAAACGAGAAAGGCTAGAAAAGCACCATCCCGGCATACCGACCTGGATGCTACTCCCGAACTAGATTTAACGCAAAATCCCGATCTACGGGATCAGTCCGACGATGACAACGAGGTAGAATCTGAGGGACTTCACGTTCATATTGACATTGAGGCCGAAGAAGACGAGGAACCCGAAGATTGGACCACCGAACTCAAAATGTACATCTGCGACTTAAGATGAGAACAGCCTTGTACGTCGTCCTCGATGGGGAATTATTCCGATGGAGCGCCGCGGGAGTCCTGCTGGTATGCGTACCGAGTAACAACACTGACGAAGTCATGAGAAAGGTGCACGAAGGAGCAGGAGGAAATCATTCCGGAGGGCACTCCCTTGCTCTGAAAATAAAAAGGCCAATTACTATTGGCCGACCATGTTGAAAGACTGTGAGAAGTTCGTCGCTAAATGCGACAAATGCCAACGACACGGTCCGATGATCAATCTACCAACCGAACTATTAGCAACGTCAACTACACCTTACCCTTTTATGCTATGGGCAATGGACATCATCGGTCCACTACGGCGTTCAACAACACAGAAGCAGTTCATCCTCATTATGACCGATTACTTCACCAAATGGGTTGAGGCCGAATCGTACGTCGAGAAACAAGCTCTCAATGTTCAGAAATTCATCTGGAAATACATCATATGCCGACACGGAGTGCCATATGAGATCATCATCGATAATGGGCCACAATTCATTTTGATGTCCTTCTGCGACTTTTGTGCAAAGTGGAAAATCCGGCTAAGTTTCTCAACACCGAGATACCCATAAGGCAACGGTCAGGCAGAAGCAACTAATAAAACCGTGATCGACGGACTCAAGAAGAGATTGGATGCGAAGAAGGGACGATGGTCCGACGAGCTAGACGGAGTCCTCTGGTCTCATCGAACTACATCTCGGCGATCTACCGGACAGTCTCCATTTTTCTTAGCATACGGCACAGAGGCTTTATGTCCGGCCGAGATTTACATCCCGACCATACGCAGAACAATGCTAACACAAAATCCCGGCCTCAACGATAAAATGATGCTCGACAATCTCGACGGACTCGAGGAACTGCGCGGACAAGCGTTACTCCGAATACATAACTACCAAAACTTAGCGGCATGCTATTACAACAAGAAAGTATGAGGTCGACATTTTGAAGACGGTGACCTTGTTCTACGAAAAGTTTTCCAAGGGACCGAAGAGAAAAACGCTGGCAAGCTCGGCACTCATTGGGAAGGACCATATCATATAATGCGGGTCGTCAAACCTAGCGTCTACGAAATTATGAAGATGGACGGAACCCCGATCTCGAGATCATGGAACTCAATAAATCTCAAGCGCTATTATTACTAAGTTCGGCATCGCTCCAAAAAAAAAAAACAACAAAAAAAACGATGTAAGGTGAACTACGATTGGCTTGATCCCTCTCTCACGGGGGTACGTAGGCAACCCGCCACGGGTACAGCTGTGACTCTAATAAAATTTTTATTCCGTATTAACAAAAGCCGAACTGGAAAAGTTTGCACCTTCAACAAAAAGCCGAACTTATACAGTTCGCATCTTCCAAAAGCCGAATTTAAAAAGTTCGCATCTTCGAAAAGCCGAACTTGAAAAATTCGCATCAACAAAAAGCTGAACTTATACAGTTCGCATCTTCGAAAAACCGAACTTGAAAAGTTCGCATCTTCAACAAAAAGCCGAACTTGTACAGTTCGCATCTTCGAAAAGCCGAACTCGAAAAGTTCGCACCTTCAACAAAAATCCGAACTTATACAGTTCGCCAACCAAAATAAAAAAAAATAATAAAAAAAATAAAAAAAATAAAAAAATTATATCTACAAAAACCGAACTCAAACAGCACATAATCTCCTTCAAGCCAAACTCCTAAGTTCGCACTTACACCAGAAACGACTAATAAGCCGAACTGTATAAGTTCGCACTTAAACCATCGCAGTTTAAATAAGCCAAGCTTTGTCTCGCATGCATCCTCATGGTGCTATGGATAACACATTTTCCATGTTAAGCCGGGACCAATTCCGCACTATATCCGCTCTCAGATCATCCGAGCTAAATAAGCCGAGTCAATCTCGCACAGTCCGATTCGATCTGAGAATACCTGGAGTATCTTAAGACGAGCTACCAATGCACTCTTATGCTAAGCTCCAAGGTAAAGCCGAACGTTTCCTCTCGCAAAATTAAGCCGATTTCTCAACAATCGCAAAATTGATAAGCCAATTTCTCAACAATCGCAAAATTGATAAGCCGATTTCTCAACAATCGCAAAATCGATAAGCTGGTTGATGCCGAGGAACGGTGTCTTCCGCCGATCAATTGCAGCAAGATGCTCCTTCACCTTTTGGAGGCGAGCTTGACACTTCTCCGTCACCTCCTTTCTCTTCTCGATCTCCCTTGTGCGGGTCCCTCTCAGACGAATCACCTCGTCTTTTAGCTCTTGGACGACCGCGTCCATGTCTGCCTTAAGCTCGGCATACGCCCTTCTCGAGATTATCAGCTCCATTTTGAGTTCGGCAAAGGCCGCGTCGCCGGCTTCCGATCTCGCCTGCTCGGCAAGCAGCTCCTTCTGCAGTTCATTGGCAACATCTCCAACCTCGATAGCCTCACGACGCGCAAAACCGAGCTCGCGGTCGTAAGTTCCAATGAGCTCGTTCGTCTGAGCCACCATTTGCAAATGAGATAAAAGAAGGTTGTCATATGCCGAACCTCAAATCAGAATTAAAAAAGAACAAGGCAGTCGGGAGTTCCCTTATGTCGGCAGTAGTACGAGCTAGTTTCTTGTAAGCATCAGACTGGAAGAGGTCTTTGGTTGGAGGCAGCTCTTGGATGCCGAAAGTCAATTGATGATACAGATTGGCGCACGCTCCCGCATCATTAATAACGGGCTCGTCCTTGTCGTAATCGAACTTGACGGAATGGGCCGATGGTCCGGCAGTTCGTTGTCTTTTCGAAATGGCAGACCAGTCTGAGTGACTTTCCCCATCAACCTCGGTATGCACCGCCATAATATTATCGCATGCCTGGGGGGAGCTCGGTCCTTTCGCCGCCCAACTTGCCAACCTTTTTGACGAACTCTTCCTCTTCTTCTTCTTCCGCCTTTCGGCCTCTAGATCGGTTTTAGGATTCGCATCCCCTTCAAGAGGAACATGCTCCCCTTCAACAATCGGTTGTTCTCTCTCCACTGTTTCCTCTTCGGCAGCCCGCTCCTCAGAGACGACCTGCTCGATATGTTGATTGGGAGAGACCTCGGCAAGGTCCTTGTCGTCCTCCAGATCGTAATCGATGTCAGGAATGTCATCGATCTTCATCTTCCTTGTCATTTTCCTACCAAGTGCATTGGCTGTAGCATAAGCAATTCGGGATTAGAGAAATAATGATGTCGAACAAAATGAAAATAATTGCCGAAGACGTACCTCTAAGAACTCCTTTAGCCTTCAAATCGAGCTTCTCCTGATACGCTTCCGGCCAACGAATCTTCCCAGCCGCACTCAACCTGTTTTCGTGCCCGGACGTAAAACCTTGGATCGTTGTAAGGATGCTCGGGGTATGACGGACTGAAAAGAAATGACTGAAAACAGTTAGACAAGATAAATTGAAAAATTGCTAAGCAAAGACCGATATCTACCGATGGGGATCCTCCATCGAGTCCGGTAATTACCATCGGGCCGTTCTACTGAAAGGTCGTCGTAATGAGTATTCCAGCTGTTGACCTTCCTCGGTTTGTTTCCCGTGACAAGGTCATATTCCGGTTTCGCGTTAGCCGATAAGTACCAAGGCCTCTGTTTGGAAATATTCACGTGGAAGAGCCTTTCAAACACCCGGTCGTCAATCGGGATATCACAATCTTCCCCAAGGACTAGAAGCCTGACGATATTGATAATCGTGGCAGGTTGAAGTTGGGATATCGCTACGCCACGGCGTGCACAGTACAAGTAAAGCGGCTCAGGCAGAGGAAATTTGAGTCCGCAACTTCTGAAATAGTCTTCATAGACGCATACGTAACCCTCAGGAACGTCCTAAGGTCTCTGAGCCTCATTCGGGATAGGAAAGACAATATCGTCAGGAGCTTCACATCGCTCCATAGTTTGTCGAACGGTAACCCTGGTTGATCGGGTCGGCCCGACAGTGGGCGGCTTTATAACTTTGCGAACTGCCAACAGAACAACATTCTTTTCCGGAGGGACTTTTTCTTTTTCAGCCTCGGCCAGCTCGATAGCCAACCTCCCGTCAAGCCGAACTTGCTCGCTCACCTCGATAGGTTGTCTACTACCAAGGTCGGCGGTCAACTCAGGTCGAACTTGATCACCTTCGGCAACATGCTCATCTACGACCCGAACTCGAGCATCTGTTTCACGACTATCTCTGTCCATAAGACGCGGAACTTGGATAGCAGCTCGGGAACAACTAGGAACGTCAGAAGCATGGTGCGAGATCCGCCTGACCAACTCTTGTCGAACGCCACTCAGACCGTCGTTGGATGAATCAGCCGGATCTGACGAAGAGACGAACATCATCAGATTGATGTTCGGATTTTGCGGAGAAGGAGTTCAGTCATTAACCGAAGCCGAAGTGAAATAAAACTGAAGCAATTTGGTGAAGAACAGCTTGAGGATAGATCAGAAAGTTTAAAGATGTTCGAAGCAGATTGGAGGAATCACGGCGGAGGAAGATCGGAAAAGTTTAAATGCAAAAAAAAACTAGAGAGAAGGGAGAGCGCTAGAGAGAGAAAGTGGCGTACCTTTTATAAGCGAGATAATGAAGTGAAGGATCAGAAGGGCTCGAGGGTATTTATAGAGAGAAAAGCAATTATGGCAACTCCTCGATTTCTGCGACGGTTAAAGGAGTCGAATCGTCGCGATCTCTTGATTTCCACAACGGTTATGGAAACCAGACTGATGCATCTTTTCGAGATTTGTCGAACTCAAAAAAATTTCGATGAAGAAACCGCTGAAATTCGGATCAAGAAAAGAACCGATCTCAATTCCAACCGGACTAAAATTTCTTCAGTAACTTCGCCGAACTCAAAAGACTCATTCGCCGAACTGGGGGGGACTAATTGTTGGTGGTGAGTTTAGCACTCCCCGGTTTAGCCCGGTTTGAACCGAGACCGGCCCAATTGATCCCGGTTGACGACGGTTCGAACCCGAAAGGAAAGACCACGAAACGGTCGCCGACCTCCGAACTCGAAAGAAAGGTCCACGAGAGACTATTAACCGATGAATTCGGTAAGAATCCGAATGAATGCCGAACTTGAATCTAGATCGGCGAATCACGCCCCGATCGACGACGGTTCAAGATCGGTAAAAAGTGTCCAAAGCGACTAACCATCGAGCTCGGTGAAGGCCGAACTCAAATCCTTATCTCGAACCGAGATCGGCCTGGTTGATCCCGATCGACGACGGTTCGAGATCGATAAAGAAAAAGACATCATGCTATTACCGACATGCGATGTGCCGAGCTCGGGGAACTTGTCGAAGCCGCCGAGGAGGCTTATAAATAAGGAAGTCCCAACTACATTTCAAGGGGGGGGGGAATACATTTGTAGAGAGAGAAAGTGAGAGCTCGAAATCCGATCTCGACCTAACTATCAATTTAAGAACATTTTTGTAAACTCCGACGAGTTTGATTTAATAAAAACGAGATACCGATCGATCTTTCAATTCTTTTTATCCTTGTGTGACACTACGATCAACAATAAGAAGATAAAACACAAGGTCAAATGACACAAACCCCTCCCCCAAACTTGAATTGCACCGTCCCGGTGCAACAAAAGTCAAGGAGAAGGTAAAAATATGCAAGAATGTATATACAATGAAATGGAGTGAGAATCATACCTTGGAATTGAATCGAGGAGGAGAGGAGTCTGACATGTTGTGGCCGAACCCTCCTTTCATCACACACCACGACCTTGGACCCAAGAGACAAATCATATACCGATCCGACCCAAATTTGCCGTCTTTTATTGTTGAGGAGCGTGGTCCTCTTTATTCATGCTTGTTTTGTGTCGCAAGCTTGACAAGGGATAGGCTTGGGGAGGTCCCCAAGGGCGCGTTTAACGTCACTAGCTTGACGGTTGCTTCCTCATTGTCACTTCCTACATGAAAATCACAAGAAAAGTGAAAAGATTAGCAACAAAAGAAAATAAAAAGGCTTTAGTCTCAAAAAGATTCAAAATCCTAATGATCAATACTAAACCCCAATGGCAACGGCGCCAAATTGATAAAGGATTTTTATTATGTTCATATCAATTCCTCTATGCTTGTCATTGTAGCATAAGAGGTGTCAATCCATAGGGGTTAAGATTAATGCACTAGGAATGCAAGAACTTTTTAAGCTAGAGCAATTGTTTTGGGTTTTTATATTTTTGAACAAAGAATGTAAAATGCAAGAAAGAAAACAAAGGCTAGAAGTGTTGGAAAATGAATTAACTATCAAGAAGATGATTAATGAACAAACAATGATGATTTAGATTGAATTAAACACTATCCTAGAACATGGAATTCATAATTATAACTAATCCACTCTCGTGGCACTAATCACTTTGTTAATCACCAAATCAAGAACAAACTCTCGTTTGTGATAAGATGATTAACAAGCTTTAATCTCCAATTCCACTTAGTTCACTAATCACCCTAGACATCAACTCTCATTGGCTAGGCATGAAAGGCTCACAAAAGGTTTGGTTCAAGCATTTCATCGAACACCTCTCGGGCGTGAAATGCCTAAGCTCTAGTTTTGATCTCTCAATCCAAAACTAGCTTTAAGATCAACCTAAGTGAAGGATCTAACAAGATGCAACCTAAATCCATCATCATCTAACCATCAAGACAATTGACTAACGATGCTAATACACACAATCTATGATATTCCTTAGGTTAAGATCACTAATGATGACTAATCCTTTCTCAAGGTTAAATTCTCATTTGTGATGAAATGATTAGCAAGCATTAAGATCAATATTCAAATCAACCAATAAACACCTTAAGCAACTACTCTTATAGGTTAAGAATGTTTATCTCTTTCTAAGTTCTTTGGGGAATTTCATCAAACACCTTGTGGGTGTGAAATTCCTAAAGATCTAGATTGACTCTCTCAAGCCCAATCTAGCATTAAGATCACTTAGAAAGAAGGGAAAACAATGATTTAGAATCTAAGTATCACAAATCAATCATCAACCCATAAAAATCAAGCAACCCAAAATCCAACAAAAACCCTAAAGTCTAGACATGAAGAACAAAAGAGAAAAATAAATAAAGATAAAGAAGATGCATTAATATAAAGATAAGGGTGAAGAAATATTCTCTAGAGTGGCATTTGTATGAAGAACAATCAAAATCCCTCCAAAATCATAAGAAGAGTTTGGGATAAAACCCAACTCTAGAAAGAAGAAAACTTGCTACAAAAAAATAGGTTTCAAGAGTATTTAAAACAAAAAGGGCGAACCGGGTCAACCCGGAACAAACCGGGTGTTGACCCGGTCAAATCTGGGGTTTTGCTGATTCTGGTGGTCTGTACTGACCCATTATGGACCGGTACAAATGGATCGGTACAGATTTCTTCCTTGTACTGGTCGGGTAACGTCGAGCTAAGACATGTCGGCATTGGTGCGCTTGGGTCGTGCGGGAAGAGTTTTAGCCGACAGAAATGATAAGCTGGTCGATGCAGGATTAGTTTTAGCTGGCAGAAATGATGGGCTGGTCGATGCATGATTAGTACCGTTTGGCAGTACCGACCCAGGATGGGTCGGTACTAATCTCCTTTGAGCAACACTCGTTTGGGCGCCAGCTGGAACGTCCCCACTAAATCTGATGTATCTTTCAAACTACCGCTCTAAATGACTTCAACCCACATCCAGTAGATATCCAACTCAATTATATACAACTTCTATGAAGACGTCAAGAGCTGAATCTGAACGCAAGTTCTTCGTTTGGCGCGATCTTTGGGTGACTTTGGCTGGCTTTTATGAGAACAGGCTGGGTTTTGTACCGATCCATTCTGGATCGGTATGGGGAGTGAAGCTGGGTTGGTACTACTCTCTGCTTCAGTACCGACCAGATAATACCGGTCTAGGATGGGTCGGTACTGGGCTTACTTGTGCTGATCCAATGCTGGTCGGCGTTGGTCTCGCGGCCAAACGGATACACCTTCGGTAAAATCGCGATATCTCCTGGAATACATGTCTGAATGATCTGATTCCAACTCCTCTGGCAAGCTAACTCATCTGGCTACATATTTAATGAAGATTATTGAGGCTGAATCTGACCGAAAATCATTTGTTCTTCCGGATCTTCAAGATACTTCGGAATGATCCTTGCATCCTCTTTTGCTCCATTACTCCTAACATCTCCAAAACGTCTCCAAACACCTAGAAAACACTCCAAATGAATGCAAGACTCACTAGGACCTAATGCAAACTAACTAAAGCCTAATTTAGACCAAAACACTAAAGAAAGATATGAAAACACATGCATGAAACCTAAAATGCTAAGTTAAATGCATGCTAAAAGAGGTAAAATATGGGAATATTAGTACAACAGATAACCTAGTGGGTGCTAGAGTTTCCTGGGAGGATATTTCGCAGCCAAAAAATGAGGGTGGTTTGGGGTTAAGGAACCTCTCTTGCTGGAATGAAACTTGTGGTCTTAAATTGATTTGGTTGCTTTTTTTCAGAGGAGGTTCCATTTGGGTTGCTTGGATCAGAAAAGCCTACCTCTCAAATGCTAGCTTCTGGTCTTTAAATGCAAAAAATCAGAATTTCTCCTGGATGTTTAGGAAGTGTCTGAGGCTGAGACAGAAAGCATTATCTTTTCTTTCTATTGAAATTGGAAATGGAAAGGATACTTATTTCTAATGGGATCCGTGGACACCATTCGGTTCTCTAATCCACTACATAGGTGAAAACGGTCCCTCAAAGTTGGGTATTCCGATGGATGCCCTTGTTTCAGATTTTATATCTTTGGAAGGTTGGGGATTACCACATGCTAGATCTGATTTTCAGGTCCATCTTTACTCCTTCATCACTCAATTAGAGCCATCTTTTAGCAGCGACTTCCCGGTCTGGAAAATTGATGGGAAAAAACAGTATAAGTTTTCCTCCAAGGAGGTGTGGAACGATATCAGAGTGGCTAAGACCTTAGTGCCTTGGTTCCCTCTAGTTTGGAGCAAAGTTGCTATCCCGAAGCATGCCTTTACAACTTGGCTTTTCATCCTCAACAGAAATCCAACATTAGACCGAGTTACTTATTGGGGTCTAGATGTTAAAAAGACTTGTCTTCTCTATGGATCCTCAGATGAATCCAGAGACCACCTCTTCTTTGAATGCTCCTACTCCTCTGAGGTATGGAAGCAAGTACATTCTCTTCTCAATCTTCACTTGGCCCCTAATTCTTGGATCGCAGCGTTATGTTGGCTAGCTACCTTCAAAAGATATTTCTCTTGCGATTGTCCAAGGTTGGCAAGCTACAATTTATGAGTTATGGTTGGAACGCAACCGTAGATTTCACAATGGTTTGTCTCTTCGTCCGCGGCAAATCATTAGTAAGATATTCACGGTGTTAAGAAACAAGGCCCAAACTCTTCGTAACTTAGGTTCAAAGCATGGTGAAAGGTTAGCCCTTCTTTGGACATCAAGGTAATGTGGATCCTTGCTTTGTTTCGTTTCTTCCATTGTTTGGTGATTCATGTCACTCTACTCTTGGTTGGTTGTATGATCTTTTTTAGAGATCGTTGTGAAAGGCGTTCTCTTTTCCCGTCCTTTATGTTTGTTGCTTTTGTATTTTGTTTTTTGATTTTGTAATGGTTTGCGTTTGGTACTTTGTATTTCTTAACATTTTATTAAATCAAGTAAGCCCTTTAACCAAAAAATAATAATATATATTCCGAATAAAAATGATTTGTTTTTTCTTTAGATATATATTTGGGATAATTAGCAAAAATACACTATTTAGGATTTTGAATTTGAAAAATGCATTGTTTTTTTATTTTTTTGAAAACTACACTTTTGTACATGTAAAAAGACCTTTTGACCAAATTTAATTAGAAATTACATGATTTAATAAATAAAAATGTAAATTCGAAATTATTAATATTATGATTATTTTTGTTTGAGATAAAGATATCTAATTATTTAATATTTTATAATTTATAATTGGATAAATTTATAATGATGCATTTTTCACTATTCACAAAAAAAACTCTAGCTATATGCACCATTTTCCTTCATAAAAAATAAATAAAAAACAGAACCATTTTCAGAATATAAATCGACAACACCACCAAATTGAAAACAGTGAAAGATTTGTAGTATTCTAACAAGATCAGATTTGGTGAAGCCATATTGTAAATATACAAAAACGAAAACCATTCATATCAACACTGTCACAACTTGATTTATATTCACATCAATAATAAATAACAGATTGTCTCATGCAAAATCACTTGGTTTCAGAGTGTAATCTACCTTAAACTCATTATTCTTGTTCACGGATAATGTTCCCAGAAGTTGTGTGTAATGAAGCCCGATCACAGTTGAAACTAATCAACCCTTCAGACTTGAACAGAAATTGTGTGTAATTAATTTGAGCAAATCCTTGCTTGTAATGTATATCTACGTCTATTCGCAGCTACATTTAAGATTATTAATTTTGTTACCATAGTATAACACAATGCAAAATCCATGTTGTGCAGTAATTGTAGCCAAACTTTCAGTATATATAAAAACAGAGGAAGTTAAATGATTTTATTCAAAGGTGAGTGTGTAGTTAGAGAAACAAAAGCATCACAATCGAATATTCACATCTATCAGTCTGATGCATTCAAGTCCGGAATATCATCTATAAATTTCCTAAGAAAATAGAGCAGGTAAAACTTCAAATTACTTTTAACAGATGGTAAGACAGAGCATGTTTGAAATGAAAAACAATGATTTTATCATGAGAACAATAGAAGACTAACTGAAAGGCGAGACAAAACCGATCATCGGAATTGCAACAATGTATATCGTTCTTTAAAAAAAAAAAAATGGACATCGTTAATATGCAGTAGACGTTTTAAGAACGAATCTCTGATGTTCATACAATTTCGTCAAATTCAAACCCAAGGTTAAAAGGTCATGAAGTGAAATTATCAATCTTCGATATACATAAATTAATTTTTTGTCGTCAAACATAATTAAAAACGATAATTTATTAAAATATTATTTAAATTAGTTATTAGAATAATAAAATAAAATAAAAACTAATTAGATATTATTTTGTGTAGAAGATCTGTAAATATATATATATTATTTTTTATAAAATTCATGATTTAAATATTAAAATTAGTATAATTATTATTTAGGTTAATTTAGTCATTTCACTTGTAAATAAGTGTAATTTTTGAAAAAAATTAAAAATGGTGTAGTTTTCAAAATATAAACTCATTTAAAGGTATTTTCTCAAATTTTCTCTATATATTTAAATATTTTGACATTAAATTTAAATTAGATATAAACAGTGTTCTAAAATATATCGGATGCTAACCGAACAGTAGATCACAGTATAGCGCATGGACTTATATGCGAACGTTTGATTTGTTACTAATTACATAATCTAAAACATATATACTATTTACATAAAAGGAATAAACCAAAAACATAATTTTTATTATTATTAATGTGTTTGTTATTAAAACAAAATTCCTTTTCTCGTTTATTTTTGTTAATATTATTGCGTTTTCATGTTATTGTGTTAGAATTCTGAAAATAATTGTAAATTTACAAAATCCAAAAATCTAAAATTTGAAATTTGAAAAACGAAAATATGATTTGTTTGTTAATTTATCTTTTTGTGTATTTTGCATTGTTAATTCTTTTTCGTTTTATGTTATTTTATTAGAGAAATTTTTTTTTAAAAAAATTTGAGTTTTATTGTTAACTAGATTAAGTCCCACATCATACGCGGGAAAATAATAAAATATTTAGGTTTTAAAATTGATAACTCTCATAGTTATGATCCGTATAATTATATTCTAAATTAATATCCGTTAAGTTATCCACAAATTATGTTTTATGATTCACAATTAAGAAATTAGAAATCGATTATATTGTAGTTTTTATTTTTTATTTTTTATTTTACTTTTTTATTTTAGTAATTTCCATTTAGAAAAACATAGTTCATTTTTTTCTTTTTTTGAAATAATTAAAAATAGGAAAGTTTATAATATTGCATTGACACATGTTACGATCTAAATTAACAATGACATCTAAATTAACAATGACACATGTCACGATTTGATAAGTTATAATTATCATACATGTCACGTTCATGTTGAGCGATTCAGTTGTATATAATAAGATTATTTTTTTTTGTCATTAATTATCTTTTCTTAAAGCCGAGAACATAGAATGTGAAAAGGGAAAATATGGTTATTGATAAATCTGAAAATATTTTCTACAGTATATTTGGATAAAGAAGTTAAATTAAAAATAGCGTTTTAGTTTCTTTTTGGCTAAATTGACCGTGAGCGCTATACATAAGAAAGGGGACTTTTCAAATAATAAAGAGAAAGATATTACATCACAAAAAAATTCATCGGTATTATTTTTATTTTAAACACAAGTTTTATGACTAAGAAGAGTAGACAACCTCGTCTTTATTTTCACAGGTATACATGGGCGATTCTAAGTACGTCTAATTAAGTTCAAATAAAGCTTTGAGATTATAAGGTCCAGTGACATTAGGCGGTCCACTCCAAATCAGCTCTGCGATTTGTTGATGAGCCTTCTCCGTCAAATGAGCGGAATCGAAAAACAAATAATCGGTAACGTTTTCGCATAACTCGTAACTTTGTCCCATTCGGCCTCCACAAGTATTGATTCCTCTCAATGGTCCGCTTCCACAACAACCCATCTTCCCTACCTTAAACCCTTCAAAACAAACAAACAAAGACACAAGACTTTCAAAAAGCTACACTAAACATCAATCTATTACATATAATGTAATTACCAAGTGATGATTAAAGTTACCGTATTTCGAAGGATTGTTGATTCTTTCCAATAAAGAAGTGTGATAGTCGTGAAGGGCATATCTGAATCCAGATAGTTGACGCTGTAGCCGCCTTAAAGCATCCGGGAACTTCTTGTTGTGCAAATCGATCAGCTCGGTGACTGGTTTGGAACAAGATCCTATGTTTGTGCTGTCTAAGATCAACGCGCCTGGTGCACAATCATATGCTCCTACATTCAAGAATCCGAACTTCCTTCCTCCCATTTTATACACTTCCTGAGTAACATAGCATATACCTCTCATTTTTACTTTTTAGACCAAAAGTTCATAAAATTTGAGATCAGTTTTCGATTTTAGTTTTACCTCAACCACAGATGTAGTGTTACCAATAACAAAATCAACGAATTTCTCTTTGGTATTGGATTGGAAAAGTGAAGAGTTTGCACCCAAGGGATAAAATAAGTCGTTGCCTCCGATATCAAACAGATAAACAGCTGTTGAGAAAACCCTCTTGGCTTTTACATCTCCTAACTTAGATCTCAACCTCCTTTCAACGTTCTTGAAACTATTTAACTGTGTTCCCAAATCTATCACCTTGAACGGTTAAGAAGGAAACAAAAAAAAAAGAGAGAGACAAAGAGTAATTAGTCAAATAAGAGAGGTATCTCTTTATTTTATTTTTAATTATTATTTGCATGAAAAAAAAAATATTAAAACGAAATTTATATTGAAAGAGAGGAAGTAGTCGTAAAAAAATGATGATATTTACCATTCCGGGAAAGGTTCCGACCAAAGCTCCGGCACCGGCAGAAGCAAAACTAACTCCATAGGTAAATTGATTGCTACCGTTGCTTGGTTGTAGATTTGGTGGGATCAACGGTAACCGTGCGTTCTCAGCTGTCACGTTAGCGATCAGTTAAAAAAAAAAGTGTAAATTTTTTTTGGGAAATAAAATTAATGAAAAACAGAGTAATTTTGTTACCTATGAAATCGGGAATCAAACGTCCGTCGGAAACTCTTCCGGTGGGAAATTTGAAAAAGGTTTGACCGTACGGCGGGAAATTCGATTGGAAATTTGTGGTGGTATTGATGTAGTTGTTGTTTCCGGCATCGAACAGAGAATCTCCGAACACGAACAAAGCAGCTTGGTTTGTGACCAGATTATTATTCTCTGTGCAGTTGATTGAGCTGATCGATAAGATTATTGTGTAGACGAAGAAGATGATCGAAACTAATCGAGGGCTTTCCATATTTAGTTTTGTGTAATTATACAAAAGTAGTTGCTCTGTTTTCTGTATGTGAAGCTTTGACTTATATATATATTTTCGAAATGTTTCTATTCCACAGTTTGTTTGTTTGCTTTTTTTTTGTTTTGTGTGGGAAAATGTTATCAAGTTGTTTTTCTCAAGCATAATTTTCAAATGCACGACTTTGAATCGAAATAGATATGATGTCTAGCCTATAGATAGAAAAGTATGAAGTTGACCGAGAGAAGTTCAATATACTTTCTAACTGCCCATGCATTTGTTTTGATATATATTTTTTTTGGTAATCTGTTCGATATAATCTAGATAGAAAAACGAGCTATGAAAACAAAAATCTAAAAACCAATTCCAAATTGCTGTTTAGCTCCCAATTCACAAAAGTATAGTATCAACTGCTTAGCTCTGAATTCACAAAAGTATATGAGTTTTGATCCAGAACTTCGAGATTACAAATAAAAAAGAAAATACTAACAATAATACAGTAATAAAAGTAAAATATGATGTTAAAAGATTGGGCTTCTTGCACGTGGAGTCACAAAATCAGAACATATATTGGTTTTTAGCACTTTCCAAAAGATGGAAAAGGATGTAACACTTATTATATTGTTCAGCAATCGATCGGACCAATTTACCCCTGAAGCAAAACTGACCAATGTGAGTGACAGCAAAACAGAGATTTGTCAGAAAATATGCTTAACACTGTCACGAGAAAGGTGGGATTTTATGTAAAAAAAAATAGAAAGGAAAATGCAAATAATTATATTAAAATGACAATATTTTGGGAGTTGGAGGCGGAAGAGACGGTGTTGGAGTTCGTGTTACCGGGTCGGAGTTCGTGAACCGGAGCCGGATCTTGGTTTTGCCGTGTGGATTAACGCTTGGATCTCACATCACCGTTGTGGCGACGCCGCATTGGGCACACGCCGAGAAAGATGGGAGGAGTACAGTTCAAAGGAAGGAGAAGATAAAACGGCGATGGTGACGCAATTCATGATGGAATTGCAGGGATTGAAGGCGGTGGACGGCGAAGATCCGCCTCGGATCCTCCATTTCAACCCGAGAATTAAAGGTGATTGGAGTGGGGGACCAGTGATTGAGCTACTTGTTATCGGATGCAATGGGGCTCTGCTATACACTGCGATGGTCGCGAATGTAGTGATGACGAAGAATCCCATATTGACTTAATTAACTAATTTCTTTTTCTTTATCATTGATATTCTGAAACTTTGATTGTGATTGTTGAACTAGAGTTGACTTTTAACAATTGTTTAATTTGACTACATTTTTTATTCAACGCACACACCTGGATACTAAAGGTTCGTTTTTTTCTAATCCTAATTTGGATTCTGGATTTTGTGAAGCTGATGGAGAGGTGAAATGTGAGAGGTGGAAGAGGCATGATGGTGGTGATGGTTCTGATGAAGCAAAGAAGACATGGTGGTTGAACATGCTGATGGGTCGAAGGAAGAAGATAACACATGATTGGCCATACCCTTTTGCAGAAGGGAAGCTCTTTGTGCTTACCCAGTCAATTTTTTCAATCAGTAACAGCGAAACCCCTGTTTTTGAAGGTTTTTGCTTCCTCTGGCTTGGAGAAGAAAAACAGAGAGAGAGAGTGAGAGAGAGCTAGAGGGGCCGTAGAGGAGAGAGAGGGAGAGAGAGAGAGAAAACAAGAGAGAGAGATCGTAGAAGAAGAAGTGAGAGAGAGAGGTCGTAAAAGAAGTAGACATCAAAATTGATTGCCTAATAAATTCAAATAAACAAAAATTATAATAGTCACATCTTACGCAAAAGGGAAGCGTAAAGGTGAGCAGAATACTGACATAAATCAGTGTGAAGTGTAAATCAGTGTACACGCGTGTATATAGAAGAGAGGCAAAGATATCATTTTAGATGAGAAAGTGTTAGACAAGCACATAACTGAAGAACAGCCTGCATGATCATTTCTGGAACACACTGCTTTATGAGGCCACAGGCGATTAGTAGAGCTTTCTGACCCTCTTCCATGGTCAGATAGCCTGTAGATTTACCAAAAATCGATTCCAAAGCCAGGTTTGACTCCCCTTTAGCAACATCTGAGGATAACCCTTTCTTTAAAGCTGGCTGCTGCTGAGTCTTGTGGATCCAAAGATCCACCTTGATTTCCTTCCACAAATTCAGACGAGATTCTCGTCCGTGCCTGCAGCATCATGCTCAATATAAGAAGCAAAGCACTAATGCATTTTGGAGCCAGAATCTCATTTTCAGATTCACTCTTAAGCTTGAAATCCGTCAAGATATCAATTGCTACAATCACAACACCATCCTGTGCAGCAATTTCTCGTGTGTTATCATCCTGTGAGAGAACTAATGCTAAAATGTGTGGAATCATAGTCAAAGCACCAGTATCCTTGGAGAAATCAATTTGCAATTTCTCGTGTGTTATCATCCTCTGAGAGAACTAATGCTAAGATACGACACGATTTTCGGCCGATCTTCCCCATTGTTTCGGCTACAGTGTGTCACAAACAAATCCATCAATGGGAAAGCCATAGAATCATCACTTCGAAATAACTTCACTGATGCAGCAATAACTTCATCAACAGATGGTTCTTTTGGATCTGCTTCTTCCTGCGGAACATCTACAGGCTTTTCTGTATCATCAAGTTTTGGAGTTTCAGATGCATTTCCAAGAGATAGTGCAAGTGCTTGAGCCAGCTCGTCATCTTCCTGCACATGTTCCTCAGGATGGGTAACCAACCACTCCATAGCCATTTCAACACTGTTTGTTCCAACTGTTCTTAATGCGTCTTCCGCCCTTGACCTTGAAAATCCCATTTCAACAATCATACCAACAATGGCTTCGTCAGGCTGTAGAGGCAACGCTCTTTGGTTTGTACCCTGGGTAACACCACTTCGATTTTGCCTAGCATCAACAACACCAGAGTATATATGTCTAACAAGGGAGGTAACTGAAGCCACAAAATTAGGATTGCAATCAGGAAACATAGGGTGGTTCCAAATAGGTAGTATGACATCCAGAACCTGAGACTGCAGATTTCGCACGAAAGTCTCAGGTTCCCTTGGTACAGGAAAAAGTCCGATCAACAAACCAATTGAAGGTTGCTGGACAAGAAGCTGCGTCTGAGAAGTGGGGGCTGGAGATAAAAGAAATGTAGAGTTAACAAAATAGTCCAGTGTCCGGCAATAGTTTTGCAGAGTATCTACTAGCCACGTACTGTGAGACCATATGTTCCTTTCACCTGGCTTCTCATTCTCAGTACCAGATGCAGGAATAGAAAACGGCAATGTCCAAAGCAACTGGCATGTAGCTTCAAATGTGGTGAGAAGTTCCTTAAATGTTCCATGGACATAAAAACTATTCACCATAGCTGTAAAACAGACCCTCCTTCGAGTATCAAATGTCAGGGAAGTGATGTCATCTACCACTTTTCCAAGGTACCGGCACTTTACTGACAGAGAGACATCATACCCCTGGAAGTTAAGAGCTTCTAGAAATTCTTTAGCTAGGGCAGTACCAAGCGTCTTCGATGCTGAACTCAATGGTGCTGCATCAATTCTGCGACGATTAGCAGAGGTGAATCCTTTCACAAGGGCGGTGAAAAAAAGACGTAGTGTAAAATTCAACTTGTTTAAAATTTCAACAAAGAGAACTTCAGTGCTTTTCTTTTTCAGCTCATGGGAAGATGACGTTTCTGGTAGATCAGGTGGAATCTCAGAATCAAAATTAAAAGACTCCAGGTGTCGACGAGTCCTCCCACCCCTCATTCGGGCTATTGCATGTCGTGTACGACCATGAATACCTTCACCAGGACGTACTACAGACAGAAATTCACGATCCCCACGCCAAATGGACTGAGAGCTACTGCTTCTAATGGATACAGGGTTAGTGTATCTAACTGCTGAAGCATTGCTTGAATCCTCATCACTCTCTCTTTCAACAGTACTAGATGATGCTGAAACTGAATTATCATGTTGTCGATCAACACTCTTTTTTTTTTATCTTCCTTGGTATCACTACACAAAGCCATCTGCCAAATCATTTGCTTGTACGTTAGACCAAGTTCTTTCAGTACATCAGCATCAGCAGCACTCAATTCCGAGATAACTGAAGCTGTTCCTTTCAACAAAAAGTTGGAAAGGGACAACATGCCTTCTAGGCAGGAAAGAGATCTCAAAATCCTCATCTGGACCGCAGACTCTAATTTAAGAAGCTGAGTACCTTCAATGGAAACCAAAAGCTCATGTGTGCTCTTCAGATGTTCTCTTAAGTAGGAGCACACTATCCGGGCTAGACCAGCCGAATGCTGAGGGGAGAAGTTCTTAAAAGCGCCAGAAAAATTTTGACCAAGAGAGGTTGACAGAGGCATAAGAGGTAAAGAGAATAGCTGCAAAACAGCATCAATTCCTTTCTTCTCAACAAACAGGGAACATACTTCTGCATTCTGAAGAACTGTTTCAAAGAGACGAGCAACATTACACACACAATCTGGAAGAAACAACTCAATGTTTGCTGGAGAAGTATCAGAAGATAGTTCCGCCTCATCCGAAACCGCTAAACTCTTCTTATCAGCGTCAATTTCCATAGGAACGGGAGCAGCATTAGTAGGCTCATCTGCTGAGACAGAAGTGGTGGCCTGCATCCCAGATCCAATAATCAACATGGAATTCAGGATGTCAATGAACATATCAACTCCATAAGTGCGCAACGAAGATTGGTGTCTTAAGAGTTCATCAAGCCCACTTGACAAAGAACCAGGTGTATCGCCAGTAAGAGCCCGCAAATAAGACGGAGAAGTAAATATTCTAACAAAACACTTCAATGCATTTCGGTCCTTTACAGCTTGAAGACCACTATTGTTGCGGCACAGAGCATCCAGACACTGCAGAATGCATGTTATGGCTTCTGCTGAGCAGATGACCTCATCAGATATAGCATCAAGAAAGGCAGAAGTTAAACCAGCCGAGTCTAAAGCATTGAAACAAGTGGGATCTTTATGAATGAGATCACTCGTGACAGTGGCAGCAAGAGAGAATACTCCACCACCAAAATCTTTTGCTCTCCGGAAGATAATGCATAAGCATTCAGGCAGCAAGCTCTCCTCGGAACCATAGAGGTTAGTGTTACCAGGAGCATATGTTCCAAGAGATATTGCACGTAACAAGGCTTTTAACAACAATCTCCTGTGATACGAAATTAATGCTTCAGAATAGGGAAGCTGTTCAGTATCAGGCCGATTAAGAGAACCACCAAGAACATGTGCATCCCTCCCATTACTATCTGAACTGCAATTTTTTTCTTTTACATGTCTTCAGTACGAGAGACTTCCAGCTTCAACCGAAAGATAGTATCATCTAAGCCACCCAAATCTCTGAACAAAGCAGCAGCTGGATTGCTGTAATCCATGAAGGCTTCTAATATATGCACAGCGGTACTGACCAAATGCAAGTGCTGGGGATCTGTATCTTTGATGAGAGGCACTAGGGTCGGAATAAGACCAGCTTCTCGCATGGCTGAACATCCAGACGATGATGAAACCAGGACTGTAACAAGGGATAACAAGGCTTCCGCAAAAGCCAGAGACCACTTAGAAGTATTACAGACAGAATCAATCGATTTCTGCATTAGGCCAGACAGCAAACCACGATGCCCGCCGGAGGTGACTGCAGTTAAAACAATTGGCTGCCGAGTTCGATCTTGCGATAGTGCAACCAAGGAAAGCAAGCATAGTATCCTTACTTTCTCTGGAACAGTATCCTCATAGCTTACCAGTGTAACTAACTCATTTACAAACTCGGGTTCTCCATTAAAGAAAGAAACAACATTCTCGGTGTCACCACTTGCTTGAACCAAAACAATGAAAGCATATAAGCGAATGCATGTATACTGTTGCCGGGTAGACAAAGATGAGAACGCCCTCGCAAATCTCAATCTGGTCAACAACGCGAATCTTAAACTGGGAGGAACATTATGATCAATGACTAATTTGTTCAGAAGTTCCAGGTCAGACTCTGCACGCATGCTGACATCAGGTACATGGATAACTTGTAAACCGCCAGGAAGCTCACTTGATAATTCATTAGAAGCATAAAACTCAAATGAAGAGTACAGCCTAGCTGGTGAGAAACCTGGTCACAACTGTTTTCTGTGGCACATGATGTCAAGCCAAGACCTTCCTCTTTTCCCCCCCAGCCCTGTGCAAGGGAAAATAGTTTTGAATTCAGAGAAGCATCTCTTATGGAGTATTTTCCAATTTGCCTCTTCAAGAAGGCAGCCAACGTCTGCAGACAGGCTTCAACGACATCTGCATCAGTAGATGCAAGCAGGAGAGAAAGATGCTGCTGCAATTATGAAAAAAACAAGGGTGTGAGAATTATTCACGTAGACATCTCAACGATTAGCATATAAAGCGGCATATCTAGAGGAACAACCAAAAATCTAACACAGAATACGAGTTGATAAGCATTAGCACCAACTTGTATACTGTGACACCAGTTAGAAAGAAGCCATGCAAATATCAAATGGTATTTAGGGGAATTGTGGCAAAGATTTACCTCATAAGAACTATAAAAAATGTTTGTTTGTGCAATTCTCTAAGACAAGTCTGATAACTCGGAGAATTTGCAGAACAGCATCCTTTGGGAAAGAAGGACCAGATTCCACAAAATTTTCCTCAATATGCAGATCCTTCCTTCCTTTTACGTGCTTCTCAAAATAAGTGTCAAAATGATTGAAGAGGTCTACCCAGTGATGGAAGTCACCCTATATAAAGGACAAACAGCCATAAATCAAAACGAGAGTAGACAGAATAAAAAGAAACAACATCACAAACTGGATTTAAGGTACCTTGTCGAATTCCCATCGAAAACATGCAAGGGGTTCTTGTATTTGCTCGAGTGGAACAGCAGTGACACTATTGATGAAAGATTTGATTTTGGGAGGCTGGTAGAAATGAATCAAAGAATGGTTAACACAGCCAATAAATACAACATAAAACAGAATAAGACCGCACACATTAAAAGATTCAGGAAAAAACGAATCGTCAATTGAAAAGTAACTAAAGTTTGGCTTAAAAGTAACATACAACAGTCCATTGAAAACCATTACCAACGCCTCCAAGGTTTGGCTTAAGTAATTACTCAAACCCAATAATACCAATCAAAGGAGTCAATCAAGGCCTAGGGATCATATCGACAAGCATACACCAAAACTTCGGAAACAGACAAACGGAACGAACAACTATAAAATACATCTCGGGCAATCGCAAGTAGCAGAGAACTAAAGGGTAATCTAGAAAGCACATATACACGAGAATGCACAGAAACAGATAGTAATCCAAATGATCAAGGGTTTAATGAACACTTACCACTTCCGAAGCCCTCCTCCTTCTGAGCTTCATGATTAGAGACAGGGCATCTCCTGAAGCAAACTAAAGATTGAGCACTGATCAATCCTCAAGACGAGAGAGAATTGATCGATACAACGATTGAGAACTGGTAATCACTTGTGAAACGGCAAGGAATCGAATAGAAATACCAACGGTGATGTGGTCCAATATGTGGACGGATGGCGATCACTGAAGCAGACGAACGAGAAGGGGAAGGAAAAGAATTGACGATCCTGGAAATAATCCAAGTCTGGAGCGATCCGAAACTAGGGTTTTGAAGAGGATCGCGTATAGAGGGATTTGATAGAGAGAGAGAGAAAGACGGTGAGAGAGAGAAGTGGAGAAGATTTCCAATAAGACCATGTTTATTGGGGGTTAGGTTCTTAATTTTTTTTGTATTTAAAATAAATTAAAATTGCCTAAATAACTAAGAACCGGTTCTTAAATGGATTTTAAGAGCATCCGCAATGCGTGGACGCTTACGGGGAGCTGCTAGACAAATTTTATTATTAAATTGGAATCTTCTGCATCTGTGGGCTCAGTTTCATCAAAGAGAAATAAGGAGAGAAAATCACGTTTTTTCCTCTCAATATACTCACTCCAATCACTTTCTGCCACATGTCACATAATGCGACGCTTACAAACGCTTAATCAAGCTTTATCAGATAATTTTTATTTATTTAAATGACCAAATTTCTTTAAGCATCGCATTAAGCGTCTGCGTTGCGCATGCCCTAAGAACCGGTTCTTAAGAGAGGTTCTTAGCCACGTGTCCATTTTTGATTGGATAGAAAGAAAGAGAAAAAATCTGTTAAATACTCTATGTCGTATAACTTCGTATAATGTATGCTATACGAAGTTATTACGGATCAAGGGTTTAATGAACACTTACCACTTCCGAAGCCCTCCTCCTTCTGAGCTTCATGATTAGAGACAGGGCATCTCCTGAAGCAAACTAAAGATTGAGCACTGATCAATCCTCAAGACGGGAGAGAATTGATCGATACAACGATTGAGAATTGTAGTAATCACTTGTGAAACGGCAAGGAATCGAATCAAAATACCAACGGTGATGTGGTCCAATATGTGGACGGATGGCGATCGCCGAAGCAGACGAACGAGAAGGGGAAGGAAAAGAATTGACGATCCTGGAAATAATCCAAGTCTGGAGCGATCCGAAACTAGGGTTTTGAAGAGGATCGCGTATAGACGGATTTGATAGAGAGAGAGAGAGAAAGACGGTGAGAGAGAGAAGTGGAGAAGATTTCCAAGAAGCTAAGACGCTTTGTGTTATATAGAGGAAGCGAAAATTGTTCCAATGCCGGTTTAGATTTTTTTTTTTCCTTTATCTTGATAACTTTCTTTTTAATGTTATTAATTTGAGTTTCGATTTTCTATAATGTAACTATTATTATTAAGATTGACAGAAAAAAGTATTTATCAATATCCAAAACACATATAAAACTTTTACATATCTAATGTTTTATGATATTTTTATTAACTTTAGAATAGGTCATGTACATAAATCTCTAACAACATCAGTAAAAATAGTATAAAATATGATTACAAAGTTTATCCAATCAAAATTTCATAAAAATAAACATTATACAAACTTGCATATATATATATATATATTTATATAAAACTCTCTATATACAACAAAGCTATCGCAGTATTAGTTATGTTTTCTTGATATAGCGCATCTTTTAATCGTTAAAACGAGAGAATCCTTGAGAAAAGGGTCGAAGCAAAAGCTAAAGACCATTTTGTGATTCTTTTCTTCACATCTCATGCCTTTTCTTTCTTCTTCATGATTATAAATTTATAGAAAACATAATCATAAAATTCACTAAAATACAATATTTTACATTTACAAAATATATGCCTAACTTAGATGAAAAAAGGAATCAAATCATTTAATCACTTGCACATCTACACAAAGCCACTTCTTGTGCAGTGTATAATGACTCAATCCTCAGTATCAGGTATCTCAAAGACCAGAAACTTTGCAAGAGAAGTGACTGTCTTACCATCTAGAGATCTCTTTCTGCGAGTCTTGCTTCTGAAAATAGATGATGATAGTGATGAAGACACACGAGACTTTCCTTGCATTCTGATGTTGTTTGCAGCCACAATTAGTTTCTTGCTTATCGTTTCACTTATACTCACAGACTCTCCAGTTTTCCTCTCCGGCGTTTTTGGTATGAAGCTGTCCAAACATTCGGAGTTTTTCAACTCAGCAGCTTTTGCTGTTGACAATGAAGATCTTATTATGGTTTTGGGACCAAGAAACTCTCTCTTGTCAAGGGACGCGGGATTCCTGGAATCAGGGTTAGGGATCGGTTTGGCCGGAGATTTCTGTCTTCTTGTTTTCACCATGGATCAGCCCACGAAGAAAATGGCTTGCTCATTTGCATTACCATTAGACCATGAACTCGTATGTCCCCTAAGCTCGGTAAGCAACTTGCATGTGTTTTCTCAAGTTTTCCTGCAAAAACACATTTCGCATTAATACATGTTTTGATGTTCATAAAGAAAAACTGGCAAATGGTAGGTACTGAAATGGTGTATCAGAAAATAAAGATCATCAACCTTCAATTTAAAGGCAAAAGGAGAAAAAGAAAAGAAAACAATGCATGTGCATTGTGCAATCTCATCTCAAGATGTCGTGAAGAAACATATTAACAATGACACACATTCACAAGAACTGAGCAAGGCACTGTGCAGGTCTTCAAGTGTGTAACAACAGATAGAGCATCAAAGAAATCAAACACCAATGATGCAGTATTTGATGATGCACAAGACAGCTAGAGAACAACACTTGTTTTAGTGCTCACCACAGGAATCATAACCTGTTGGATTCACAACATAACTTGACCGATTTATCTGTAATATTCAGCAAAGATTTCATATTTACCTATCAGAAAGAAAAAAAATAAGATAGAGATCTCCCTTCATCTCAAAATGGGCATGCATATCAGTTTCCTGACGGTCCAAAACCATCATAGGACGACGATTCAGAAAAAAGATCAATCAAAGAATCCCACCTATCGCTAAGTTCAAAAATTGACAAAACAAGAGTTAATTGACAAAACAGAGAAAGAAGAAAAACTTTTCTACCTACAGAAAACACGATCGAAAGAGGAAGTTTCAACAGGAACCATAAAAAGGGTTTTTCTTTTTGAGCTTACTCTTGAAACCTGCTGATGTTATATCCAGAGGAACCGTCATGACGATTCGGGTTCCCAAGTTAGTCTCAGCAAAGACAGCCACTTCTTCTGCCATTGTGTGAGAGAGCAGAGCAGAGACGGAGGGAGGCTTCAGGCAAGTTGTTTGTTAATAACAAAAGAAAACAATCACGCTGTTTCGAGCCATGTAAAGAGAAGTGTTTACAGTTTTAGGTAGCTTAAACCGACGGACTGTGCAAGTTCTTTCAATTTTCAAAACTCTAAAGGCGTGAAACGGCACCGTCGGTATCAGTCATTTTTATTCGTGTAGGAGATTGTTGGAACTCATTTTTTACGAGTGGCTCATGCCAACTTTCCGGTGATGGTTTTTGACCAATTATTTTGGTGAAATGACTGGGTTATGAGTGCGATGGATTCCTTGCCGTGAGCACTATAAGATGGATGGAAATCCAAAATGGGTTGCTTAAAAAACATAAAATGAAACGTCATGCAACCGTCAAGCGTTTACAAAATTCCGTCACACTATGGGGCGTTTACAAAATTAAGGAAAGAGATTCGTTTCGACTATGCGTCGCTTTTTCCTTATTCATGTATTGATATATTCTTATACTTTTTTTCTTTACGGTTATCAGTTTGCACAATTGGTTTTAATTATTCTAGAAATAACTGAAAAACAATCAAACATATCTTAGAGCATCATTATCGCAGTATCTAAACGTGGGTATCTAAAATTTTAATCAATAAAACTGATTAAATTAAATCCAATACTTTATCTCTTAGAACCGTATCCAAAATTAGATGTTTTGGAACCGTATCCAAAAGGCACGTGTTTTGGTAGGTTGATTGGTTAGGATTTGTTAGATAAATTGATCAATGGTTGTTAGGTAGAAATTGTTAGTGATAAATGCTTGTTAGATGCATCAATTAGCAAGTCTTTGACATAGACATTTAGCTACTTGTGTGATAAATGCATTTTTTGTTTGGTTAGTCATTCATTGCTAACAAAAAACTAACATAAGCTAAACACATGATCTTCTTCATCACTCTATTTTTTTCTCTTTCTCTTCCTCAGTTTTCTTTCTCTTTCTCTTTAACGTTCTCTTTCTTCCTCTTTCTCTAGCTCAGAAACCTCTAAACACATAAACACATTTCTTTCTCTGTATCTGCTTAAAGATCACAAAGAAGTCAATGGATTCTCCGAACCCTTTTGATGACTCCATTGGGTATGTAAACCTTCTAAATAGTCAACAAGACTATTTATTCCCGCCTAGTGTAGCTGTTGGATCATCTGCAGTCCCTCTCTTTAGTTCTCTGTTTCCTAATGATCCAACCCAAACTGAAGCCACCACACCTGAGGCTGCAACAGTAAGAGGAAGAAGAAATTGGTCTCCAACAGAAGATGTGGTCCTCATTAGTGGCTGGTTGAATACAAGCAAGGACGCACTGATTGGGAATGAGCAAAAGGCTGAAGCCTTTTGGAAAAGGATTGCAGCATACTTTGCTGCAAGTCCAAAGCTTGTTGGACTTCCTTCGAGAGAGCATGGTAACTGTAAGCAAAGGTGGGCCAAGATAAATGACCAAGTTTCTAAATTTGTAGGATGCTTACACGCTGCAAATGCTCAGAAGGCTTCAGGGCAGAATGATAATAATGTGATGAAGGTTGCTGATGAGATCTATCTCAATGATCACGGTGCCAAGTTCACACTTGAGCATTGTTGGAGAGAGCTAAGGAATGATCAGAAGTGGTGTTTAGCTTCATCACAAACAGATCATGTCAAGAGTAAAAGAAGAAAGCTTGATGATGGATCTTAAACATCTCAACAGTCTTCAAGCTGTAATGTAGATGAAAGTCAACCTCGTCCTCTGGGTGTTAAGGCGGCTAAGGGCAAGGGAAAAAGGAGTACCAAAAGCGTGGAACAAGGAGACAAGAATCTCACACAATTTCAGAGTATGTGGGAGATCAGGAAGCAAGATTTGGCACTGAAGGACAAGCTTAGTGACAAGAAGCTCTTGGATACTCTTCTCAGTAAAACAGAGCCTTTAACTGAGATGGAGATGACTTTAAAGGAGAAGCTCATAAGTGATATGCTAACTGGTTGAATGTTGTAGTTTGTGTTTATGTGTTTATGAATTTTTTGTTTAAGTTTAATGTAGTTTCTGTTTAAGTTTATCTCGGATTATGTATCTTCGAATGCTTCAAGTTTTTGTAATGTATATGATGATGTATGCTTCAGTTACGTTTAATGAAATATGTTTAATTATGATTTTGCTTCTGTTTTGGTTTAATGAATTAGTTAATAGTTTAGGTTGAATGTTATATAGATTAGTTCCATCTTTGTGTTTTATGAATTTGTTTCAGTGTTCGTTCAGTTTGATATTGGTTATGTCTTTGTTAGTTGTTTAGTTTGTGTATCTATAGTGTGTTTAAAACTTCATGTATGTTAATCCAATGTAATGGTTTTTCATGTATCAATGTTAATACATCAAGTTTGTGTGGCAAGAAACTCTTAAAAAAATTTTTAAATATTTAAATTTTTAGATACCCATTAGAGGTTCTAACCAATGAACTATGAAAATACTTAGAACCTCTTATGAATTCTAAACTTTTAACTTTTGAATTTTTTTAATTAAAATATTGGCTAGAATTCTTTATGGGTATCTAACCAATGAAGATGCTCTACAAGTTACAACTTCTCAATGATGAGAGCTTGTTCTCCAATTGGGAAAAGATTTTTAGTGTCCTTATTGCACCACAAGAAATAAGGCTTTTAACGTCGGTATTAAACGGAAGCGAACATTATCACGTCAGTTTTAAAAAGGACGTAACAATGGCCGACGCGACATTTTTTTACTTCGCTTATACAACTGAGGCTATGATTAACGACATATTATAACGTCGGTTTCTTTGAATTTAGCATCGGTTTAATTCGACGCCGGAACTCAAACTTTGAGTCAATTATACAACCGACGCCATATGCAATATTTTATTTATATGTATGATTAATTATTGAATGTCATAGATATCATTAAAAATAATATGACTTGCTAAAACTGAAAAAAAAATCGAATTCTTATAAACATTTCATTGATAAAATGAAATATGTTTGTACACAGAACTTAACATTGTCTTACAAAATTTAAGTATAATATCATAGACACAATTCACGATATTGCCTATATATCTGATTCTTCGCAAAGTTTAAACAGTCTTCTTCGTAATTAGCCTGAAATCAAATACAAATTACATAATTGTTGAAATTTTGTATAATAAAATCTTGCAAAAGATGATTAATGAAGGTTTGTACCTGCTCACTGGATATCTAAAACGAAGCTTTATGTTTCCACCAGAATATTAACATGTAAAAATGATACATTGTGTTATGTGTGGTAGTTAAACCAAATAAATTTTACAGTTATTCTCAAGGAACAAACATTTGTGCAAATGATTCATAACTTGGGTAGGTTTCTCCTACATTTTTTGATCAATCCATGTGAATAGAAAGCTGACACAAACAAATATCATAGTAAATCCAATCAAGCATCTCTAGCAAATAAAGAAGGCACATGTAATATTCTGTAAGGTAAATAAACAAATGCTTGTTCAGAGACTATTGCTAGCCACAAGATGCAAAGGCAGGGTAGTGTATACACAACTATAAGCAATACTAGACAAACTGTATTTCGGGTGTTGAGAGAATGGAAACCACTGATCTCATGAGAAGTAATCCAGGTAGGTGGAGGCCAAACAGATATGCATATTCAAGAAGTTTGTGCACCAGCTCTGTTTTCCCAGTCCTGAAATCAAATACTCCCAAATCTCGGAATTTCCCCCACAAAGAGGTAATATATCAGAAGCTGAAGCGGTAAAGGTGCAGTCATCACCGAGGAACAACATTTTATCCCCCAGATACTTAACCTCAACCCAGCTACGGCCTTTCTCCTAGTAAGTTCTTTCAAGCTAGGAACTTTAGCTTTAAAATATTTATCCAGGTTCTCATGATTCAGCAATTTTCCTAAAAACAATACAAAAGATAATGTTACTATAACTAAGGATATGTAACAGAGACCTTCATGAAGAGCAAAGGGCATACTTCCAAAAAAGTTTGATATGTAGTTTTCAATGACTCTGTTTTAAACCAAATTTCCCAAGTAAGAGTTTTAGAAAATCGTACTAACCAGTGTTATTGTTATCTGGAACAACTGTTTTAATTGCTGGATGAGCTGTGTTTGGAGCCAAACGACTGTTAGTTTGCTCCTTTGTTCTGTGTAACTACCGAATCTACATCCAAACTTCAATTTTAATCAACTTTCTGACCAACATGAACTCCCAAATCAAGATTTTTTCAAAGGCAATGTGAAATTATATTTTGAGACAAAATGTTATTTAACGACAAGATTAATCTAATCAACCATTGGTTTTAGAGACTCAATTCCATTGCTTTTAGGTCATTAGGCTTTTCTACACCTACAGACGAAAGATTTTTAAATGAACGCCGTAGGAATTTGTTCGAAATTTACGAAGAGATAGATCAAAACAAACTTAAACAAATCAAAAATTACCTTAGGCTCAAATTCTAATTTCAGAATTTAAGATTAACACCAAATTTCTTCATCAATCCATTGTATATCCTAAAAAAAAATATTAGAACCACAAAATCAAGTATTCGATCAAAAACACAACAAAATTCTCAAACAATTCGACTCTACAAACCTTATCGATCTCGCAATTTGAGAAGAGAAGCATCTGAGGAACACAAAAAACAAACCACTGAATCAAATTGAGATACAATTACATCTTTGAAACTAAATCTAAATCCTAATCCGAATAATAGAGGTAGGATTAACCGATTTCTAAGGATTCGGCGCGAGGTGATGAGAAAGTTAGATCGAGTTCCCAGATTTTAGGTTTTCGAAAAATGAGTAAAACTGAAATGAGGTTATGTGCTGACTTAAAAAAAAAAGGGTATGAGTTCTGGAAGCGTCGGCGTCGGTTTATTAACCGACACTAACTCGCGTCCAATGAAAAGATTTGAAGTCGGTTAAGAAACCGACGTTATATGGCGTATTTTTTGTAGTGTTGGACTCATATTTATATAGTTTCCTTATTTTAATGAATCCCCTTAATATAAAAATAAAAGTGTCTAGGGTTATCCTTTTCTTCGGTGAGACAGAAGTGATTCTCAGAGCCACAGGAGAAGTAACAAGGGTCTAGGGTTAAGATTTTAGTCATGGACAGGGCCAAACCTTGTCCGGTAATTGAAGGGTTAGTTCGGGAAGACAGAATCAGCGCGTTGTACGACGATCTACTCATACAGATATTATTGCTTGTTCCGACCAAAGATGCAGTGGCCACCACGCTTTTGTCTAAACGATGGAGATTTGTGTGGACAAAGTTGCATAGACTTGACTTCATAGAAACCAGGAACAGAGATAAAAAAAGCGTTTGGTGGTTTCTTGACCAGTCCATGCGATTATACGATGCACCTTTTTTAGAAAGATTGTGTATTGAACTAGGTACACAATGTCCTGTTGATGTTGATGTTGTAAACTGGGTTGCAAAAGCTGTTGATTGCTGCGTGCGTGACCTAACGTTCCAGCTCCTCTGGTACAGCGAGCCGATCAGAATGCCTGAGAGCCTTTACACTTGCAAAACGCTAACGAAATTGGACCTCGCCGACCGAATGCTTGTGGATGTTCCTTCTCTGGTTTCTCTCCCATCACTTACACAACTTGTTCTTCTCTCTGTTCTTTACAAAGACGAAGATTCTCATGTAAGGCTTTTATCAGGTTGCCCCGTTCTCAAGCACCTGAAGGTGATTCGAGGAGCTTCTCATGTGGATGATACTGTGAGAAAGTTTAGTGTGAAAGTGCCTTCTTTACTGGAATTAACATATGCAGATTATAGGTGGCGAAGGCACGATGATACTGATACGTCTTTGGTTATAGACACCCCGAATTTAGAGTTTTTAGACATCAGTGACGGAGAACACTCTTCTTGCTCCACGAAGTATATGCCTCATCTTGTCAAGGCATTGATTAATGTTTTTTTTTTTTACCCTGATGACAATTTTCTGCGATTTCTTTCTTCGATCAAGTATCTTAAGCTACGTCCACGTGATATAATGCTTCCATGGTGTAACGCCGTTAACTACTCCCGACTTATAGAGTGCAGTATATATTATTTTGACCCAGACTGGTGTGAATCACTTGTGGTTTTGCTCTCCAATTGTCCTAAACTAAAAGTTTTAATGGTCGACTCCACATTTGAGATTGATTGGGAGTTCAATAATGATCCAGTTTTATGGAACCGGCCGAGTTCTGTTCCTAGATGCTTATCGTCACAGCTCGAGATCTTCGAGTGGACTACATATGCAGGAAGAGTAAATGAAAAGGAACTCATAAGATACATTCTAGAAAACTCAGAGTGTTTAAAAACAGCGGGAATCTCTCCGAGTTATCTCTGCTCTGGTCACGAGAAACAGAAGATGATTGAGGAGTTACAATCTATGCCTAGGGTTTCAACATCATCTGAGATTCTCTTCTCTGCTACATTGTTATTTAGACATTCTTATGATGATCAATAACTTTTTCTATTAGTCAGAATATGATGTTTCTATATCCTAAAGTTGGGAAATTTCTCTAATTTTTGTTCTAATCTTCACATATTGTTCTGTAATACAGTGTCAGAAAAAACATTAGAAGTCGCAAAATGCAGAAGCATCATAACTAATCATAACTAAATACCCGAAAAGACAATAAATCTGATTTTCTGACAACTATTAAAAGTATTAGAAAACAATCTGCAAGTGAAAAAAGCGGAGAGATTCATTATCTCTCAAGTAGTGAGTTCCATTATTGCACTTACAATGTCTCCATCGTGACCCTTGAGTGCCTTAACCGCTTTGCTGCGCGAAACTCCAGCCTGAGTCATGACCAAGTCAATGTCACGGGCCTCGACACCGGTCTCATCAAATTTCTCTTCATCTTCTTCTGTGGCTGTTGATGCCTCTGCTCTCTGAGAAGTGGCTCCAATTTCAGGCATCCTAAATTGTTGAGCGGCTTGTGTTTGAAGCTGAGAGCTCAAGTCCTCAATCTTGGCCTCACCGAATATAACATAAGTTTCTGAATGAGGGCTCTTGAAGACATCAGGTTTTGAGATGAAGAAGAGCACCTGATAACATTAAGTTTCTGGATGGTTAGAATGTTAGGCGCATAGATATATATCTAAGCTTAGTGAAAACAGAGAACGGTTTTGGGGTTTTACGTTTTTGGTTCTTTTGATGGTTACTCTGCTAACACCTGTGACTGGTTTCATACCGAGCTTCAACATTGCCTTCCTGCTCTTCTTTTCACTTCTGTTCTGCTTTGAACTTCCGTTTACATCTGGAACAAACTTCAATCAATTTCAAGAACAATTCGGAATTATTCAGATATCTGTAATAACTACTCATGGGAAAAAGAGGCAGATTTTCTATAAAACATGCTCGAGAATGTCAATCATAGAGATAAATCCAACTCTTTTTATTGTTGTTGTTCTGAAGTCAATCTTCCTCACCTCGGTCATCATTTCAACTAGCTGCCGTACTGTAACTTCATTGTTTGGATGGCCTACATTGAAGATATGGCCATTTGCCTTCTCTGGGTTCTCCTGATACCACAAACACAATATCATTGCAGATTTTAGTTGGAATTTCTTTGTTAACAATTTGAACACAAATGATGATATAAGCAATAGAACGCACAATCATCAAAATGACGGCTTCAATAGCATCCTTTATGTAAATGAAAGTTCTCTGTGATTCTCCACCATCCACAAGCTTGAGAGGCTCACGGCGTAGAAGATTCTGAAAGATATATATCAATGCATCAACCAAAAGTTTGCATAAACAGAATAACATTGGATATAGGCTCGGATTTGTATACTTACACTACTAAAGCATGCAAGGACACGAGGGACACCTTCGCTAGGACCATCAATGCCGGGGATGAAATCCATCCTAGGTCCAATCCAGTTAAAAGGTCTTACAATGGTGAACTCAAGTCCATTCTCAGCACCTTCAGCTGTTACCAGAAACATGTGAAGTGAATTGAAAACCTTTTGGTTCTTACCACATTATATTCATATTTCATCCTAAACAAAAGTGCTTACCGTAAACGAGTCTCTCAATCAGTTGCTTTGCACACGCATATGACCACCTCTGCTTCTCAATGGAACCAAAATATGCAACGGGAAAATATCTTCTTTGAGAACATAAAAAGAAGGATCCTGAAGAAAACAACATTTGTAAACAATGCAACCAACCTTAGGCAATTGCAGGTCAAGAAACCATGTTTTCTCCATACTTAAGATCCCAGACATTCATAAAAGCCCCATGGCCAAGAAAAGAAAGAAAATGGCAGGTAACATATGTTCCTCAGTACATTTAGTGGTGAGATTGATCTAGAGGTGATGATGAATAAACAGACAACAAAATGTTGAAAGCAAAAGGTGTAAAAAGGCCTGACCTCACGCAGGGGATGATCTTTCGGAAGAAAGCTTCCTATGGTTTTTCCATATACTTCACAGGTAGAAAAGTAAATGAGACGCTAGTTGTTTTCAGAGCAGTATTTAACCTGCATAGCCAACCCATTGACCAATCAATTTCAACAAATAATGAACACATAACTGTTTCCAAAAGATTTTCCTCAATTCTTTGAAATGCTTCAAACAAAAGCTAAAGCAAAGTAATGGACGAAGTAAGAAATACAGACAGCCGGGAGCGCGTCAATGAAATTGCTGTAGATAGTATCAAGAGGACGCCTATTGTAATCAGCTGGAGTACAGATCGCAGCAAGATTTATAGTCTGCAGAGAAGAAAAAAAGTCAGAATTACATCAGACATTACCGCCTGCAAGATAACTGGTCGCTGGGATATCCGTCCATGAGCTGATCATATACAGTGACAAAGCCAAGGGCAAAGACAGGATCGTAGCGGTAAGTCCTCTTGTACCTCATCAAATGCTGCTGTACAATGAGCTCCTGCAAAACCGTGTTGTAGATACTGGGGATGGGTCGCTTGTAAGCTTTTAGGAAATTTGACTTTGTCTCGGATACAGGAGGCACATCTGACCCCAAAGAAAATCAAGAGACTTGTGAGTATGTGAAACTAGTAAGGGCAGGTCGCATAACAAAATTGATCCTTTTCAAAATAGATTAGATAAAACAAATGCAATGACACAAAGCACGAAAGGAAAGCGGCTCAAAATTCACCGGTAACACTTGGACATGCAGTGAATAATAGATCTCGAAGAGGAAGTGGAAGCCCGAGAAGAATTCAAAGACCTCCTGCAGACGACGGAGACAGAGACAGAGACGAGAGGACGACAAGGCGCGAAATTGGAAATCTTGTCCGATTGACCCAACGCCGGAAAGGAAAGAGAAGCGATTGCAGCCATTTTTGGGAAGGAAGGAAGTTGAAGAGAGATAAAATTCTTGGGATTTTTGGCCGAGGATGGTCAAGTGATAGCAACCATGGCTGGTTGGATCTTCTGACTATGGGAGGGGCTTATCCTCCTAACTCCACGAGTTGTCACAAAGTATGGAAGTACAAACACCAACGTAATTTATATATATGAAAATGGTAATGAATAATGGATTGACCCCATTAGGGAGGGAGATGACAAAAACTGTCTCCATCCAAATCACAAAGTCATACAACTAAGTACTAAGCGCATCTAAATGACAAGTAAAGGTGCTTATCAGACCAAGAGTGCGATCCTCCTTCTCCTTGTGGTTATAAGAAGTGGTAATCATCCCAGAAAGGGCTTCCAGGTCCCCACTCCTCTGGAATTGCATTGACCCATGCCTCAGTCCAACCCGTCTCTTCACTCGTTGTAGGAACTAAAAAATATGGTCCAACACTCGCCACTGTCACGCTCGATTCATCATCCCCTCTCTCGCTAGCAGCCGGCGTTTCACACTGTTTTTGATGCACCAAAGTTGTCCCTTGCTTATTCAGAAAAAGCTTTGGGAAATTAAGCCTGGCGGTCTCCCCCCCTCAGCTTGAGGGCCTCCCGCTCATAGGCCATGGCGGCTTCCTCTGCAGTATCGAATGTCCCGAGCCAGATACGTGTTCTGTTTCCTGGCATACGGATCTCGGCGACCCATTTCCCCAGTGTCTTGTTTGACCCCTCTGTACAGCTTGATTGGCGGCCTCGCCAGTGGCAGTGGCAAATCACCTTCTTGTCTTATCATGTTCATCATCATCATCATTCTTCCGCTCGGGCTCAGATTCGAAATGTCTCTCCAGTACTGCAATAGGTTCTGCTGTTGTGCGTTTAAAAATGGTTGCACCTACAGTTGAGAACCAAACGAGATCATATGTGTCTGCCTTGCAGGGTCATTCAAATTCGGGTAAATAAATTGTTGCTGATTCTGAATAACTGGAGCGAAGGAAAACGGAAAAGCAACCCTCGAAGAAGCCACATGGGAAGTAGCATAGGAGGAGGATAAGAGATAAAGACTGTGCCGGTCAAAGGTCCTCGTCTTTCTAAGGCTTCTTTGGGACGTCGAGAAAGTTTCTCCCAAAAAAACTGTGCCGCTTCTAAATTGGAGCTCCTCCTCCAACTCCAACTCCATCTTTGACTTTTCTTAGCAATTGTTAGTCAAAGTCAGTTTTGACTTTTCTTATTTTATTTTATAAGCCCCACCTACAAAAGACAAACAAAACCGACCAAGTTTGAAACACACAAATAAAGAAAAAGCTTTATACATATCTCATCCGACATCATTGTCCAAGTATAAAAGCTTTATACACATACGAAGGCTTGTATAAAACTTCCCTATCTCAAGTAACGAAGGAAAGGCTACTTCGAATCCAATTGGCATATGCTCATCGTCTTCTTCTTCTAGCTTTCCGATATTTTCTCGGAAAAACGTGATTTCTGAATTAGTCATTGATAATATATACTTTAAAATAATATAAAATCAGACATGTCAAATGATTTCGGTATGAGTAACAAAATAAAAATCAGATATTTTATTTGAATCTACATTTTGGGGTTGGGGCTATTGTGATTTCAAATATAGTTGATCATTAATGTGGACGATTTATACAACAAAAAATATCAAATATTTTGAATGATTATAGGAAAAAAGATTCAAACTTTTCAAAAAGAAGATCTGAGAAAACGAATATTCATTTACCATTGGACACATACGAAGGCTTGTATTGTATAAAATCACTTAGTTCATGATCTTAAGTTATCTAACGCATATGAGTATTTGTTTAGATACCGGAAAAATTTTAGATGAGCAAAGCGTCTTTATCCAACGGGAGTTGATGTTAAGGCGTTTTTGTGAACCTATCAAATCGGACTAGAAAAACATGTTTATATCCTTTGAATTCAACTACAGTTTCAAACATCGATCATAGAGATCATGTGACGTTATTTCAACACCAAATCTAGTGTGAGCTTTGGAGATGCCCTCATCTCTTCATTTTTTTCCCAGTCTGCAACTTCCATAATACAAAGACACTAATGGTTTTTTTAATGATTGGGTCACGATTCGGATCCAGATCTTAGAGGCGATTAAGTTATGATCCAGATTTTGCGATTACAATCTTCAGTTAATTTGTATTTTGTTTAGGTTTAGTATTTCAGACAAATCGATTATTCCGTTTGAATCGACGGATTCCAATCCTTCTTTAGAAACGGTAAAAGCGAATGCGATTTGTCGATTCAAAATTGTTCTGCAGATAGAGATGACAGAAGATTAACTGTCTGACCACCGAGGATAAAGGACATGAAACAACGTCTGATATTTGGCTGTATATGAATTTGTATCGAAAGTAGTGTACATATAGCTGTTGTAAATAAAAAGGTGTTGTAACTTGTAAATAATGTCGATAAAAAACAAAAACAAAAAATATTATAACTGATACTATATATAATATATAACTAATAAATGTATTTTTCCCCATAAATAAAAAACTTTCAATGAAAAACCAAGCTAATAAATGTATTTTTCCCCATAAATAAATATATAACTAATAAATGTATTTTTTCCCCAATGAGTAATGTTTACAAGCTTTCTTTAGTCTTTTTTGTTTGTATGCAGTTGATTTGGAATTAGAATTTAATGTTTACATAGAAGATCATATTTACTTTTTTCTTTAAAAAATAAAGAATTATAAGCTTCAATGAGACTACGTCTTTGGTTTGGATTTATAATTTAATATTGAGGGTTGAGGAACTAGAGTTTAGAATTTTTTAATAGTTCATGACTTCAAGTATTATTTGAGGAACCAAAACGTTAATATATTTTATGGAAATTATTATTTAGTTGTGTACTTTGAAATATTTTTTAAAAACATTTAACTAGTCACGTGTTTTTTTTTGTTTTTTTTAAAATAATGTTATTTTTACACTTCTGGTTATCGAGTTAATGTTCGCTAAAACTGAGGTGTAAAAACTTCAAAATTGATTAGTATATAGATATTAAATATGAAAAGTTACATAGTTCATGGATATCTGGAAAAGCCAAAATAATATGTGTATTTTTAGAAGTTGTATTTATTTTTTTAAATAAAAATATCTGGTTTATATTATTTTGATATATCATATTCATATACACAATTTATTTGCATATACTTATGATTTAAAATCGTGGTGCGTAAATCTTTTTGTACGCAACGTAAAAAACCACAGTAGGTGAACGAATGAAGATACTTGTCTCTCTTTCTCTCTTGACGTCATCACCCAAATCCTTCGTTATATATTCCATTTCTCGCCTAAAGCCAGTGGCAAAAAAGTCAAAAAACAGTTTAGCATGTGGTTTATATGAACTATAAAGTTCAACATGGATGATTCCTTCTACTACCGGATTCTACCGGATCCTCAAACATTTATCCTCAAACATTTATTATAACTGTAACCGTAAATCGAGTTTGTGTAGAATAAAGAAGAGATACTAACCGACTCAGACAAAAATACTACAACCACCTACTGGTTTAAAAAGGAAAAGAATTCGATTTTGATAATCTTGGTTTTTAGTTCTGCGTTGGCTATTGGTACAAACTGACACTTTTTCCTTCTCAATTTAAGAGGTATTTTATGCGAAAATTCTTAATTATGTTCAAAAATTAGAAAAAGTTGATTTTTTTTTTTTGTTCTTTCTGAAATTTAACATTTTATATGTGTAATATACTCTGGTGTATATACTACAAATTTTAAATTACATATGTTACCGACGANGAAAATTATAAAATTTAAATTCTTTAAAATAACATATATTTTCATCAAAATATTGGGTTTAAATGTTTTTGTAATGGGAGAAATAAAAAAAAATATTTTCTAAATATAATATGTCTATATTGTAAGTTTGTAACACGTGTTTTATGAGATAGAAAGGCAAATATTAAAAAAGGCTAAAATAAGTAAAATGTGTTTGTTTGAAGAAAAAAAGAAAGAAAAAGTAAAATGTGTTTAACTTCAAAATGAATGAGGGGTAAAAACAGTAACTCGCTACAACAGAGTTTTGGTCTCTTGCACGAAGCTTCCTCCTTAGTCTCTCTCTCTCCCATATGTGATTCGTACTAAGGATCTTTGTCAAAATCCCAATGTTGGTTTACATAAGCATTTTAATATTTGGTTAAAATATGTTTGTTTTACTCTAAAATAACATGATTAGTTTGATGTTTTCGGTATAAACATCAATGATGATCCAATCAAAAATAGCTTGGTCAAACTAAATCAACTGCTAATATATATAGGTTAAATAAATGGATTCATTTGTTTATATAATTTCTCAGGACATGCTTATATCCGAATAAAAATGAAATAATTATTTGAAATTTTATTTTTCTTTCAAATAATCTTACGCGAAAATATGGATCGTTGTGATTTGAATTAAGTCATATTACTTCGTAATTGATCGTTTACTCTCAAGATTGATATTCGTTCTCTCGTAAGTGCTCGTGTGTATAAACAAACCATAGCAAGAATGAAGAAGACACACAAACGTTTACTCTGTATTTCTATCTCACCGACAATATCTTATCTCACCTTGTGGTTATCTTTGTATCAAAACAGAGGAAATCACGATCCTCTCACTTGATGCTTTATTTGTTGTTGTCGTTATTGCTTAGCTTTTTGTAAGGTTCTCTGTAAGATTGAATCAATTATTAATAAAATAATCACTCGTGTGTATAAACAAAACATAGCAACACACAAATGTTTACCCCGTACTTCCATCTCATCAATGGTGTCATAAATGTCTGACCTCGTTGTTGTCTTTGTTTCGAAACAGAGGAAATCACAATTCTGAAGAAAAACAGTTGAATAAAATTTATTGGTAATTCTCTAATTAGAGGATAAAACCAAAAAAGAAAAGAGGAATAAGAACTAGAATCTTAGCCCTTTAAAAAAAGTAATGTTTTTAAAACCGGACCGGCGACCAAACCAGAAAAACTTTTGGGTAATGGGTTATTATGGTTTGACGAAATTCAACCAGATTTTATTATATTTAAAATAATTAAATATATACTCGACATATATAACTTCTAAATAATTAAATATTAAATAAAAACTTCAATAATTATATTATTTGAGAAAACTTCAATAGTTTAAATCTAAAACACCACCTAAATAAAATAACATAGAATAGCAATGATTAAACCCTATTATAATTATATTGTTTTAAAATAGGTCAAATAATTGAAAATATCAAACATTGACTTAATTAAAGCGTAAAAACTAAAAACCAAAGGAACATTTTTTAAGTTTTTATAACTAAACCCGGTTTGATGCGGTTTGATGGGTCACCGGTTTCCAGTTTTTAGCGGTCCAATCTGGTTTTTTAACCGGTCCAACTACTATTGAATTTTATAGTCAACCCAACCCGAGTATGCTTCCGGTTCACGGTTCAACCTGGTCGGACCGCCGGTCTCGTCCGGTTTTTAAAACACTGAAAAAAGGAAGAACTAGAATCTTTATACCAAATTTTGGGATTGGGAGCTACGGCAAAAACAGGATGGTCCGCGTTTTGGCGTGTAACTGCTGCTTTCTCATCTGGTTTTGTTTCGGTTTTTGTTTTTTTTTTGTCTCGCTAGCCGTTTTCTTAGTCATTCAGTGTTGTTTGTTGTATTTTTTGTCATCGTTGTCAGTAGTTTTCTTTTCGGTTAATCTGTTTTCTTAGTAATCCATGTAACTTCTGTCAAAAATCAAAAATCGGTAATAAAATCTTAACATTTTTACCAAAAAAAAAAAAAAATTGGGGTTGGGGACATGACACGTAACAGAAATCGTTTTAGTGATTTTTTTTTCTTTATCAAAAAAAAAAATTAATTCTTAACTGGTTCTCAATTTCTAATTTCTAAGAGCACCTCCATCGGCGGGTTCAGGAGGGGTTCTTAACAAAAAAAAAAAAGAATAGAAAATTTATGAATAGTGTAAGAACCGGTTCTTAAATAAGAGTTTTTAGAACCGGTTCTTAGGAGGGGTTCTTAGCCACGTGTCAATAGCTAATTTGCCGGATTTTTTTTTTGCCAGATTTTTTTTTTTATTTTTTCTTAACTTTAACTTAAAAAAAAAATTCTTAACTTTTTTTTAAAACTTTTTCTTAACTTCAACTTTAAAATTCTTAACTTTTTTTTACATATTAATGAATTGGAATATTTACATGTTAAATTTTATTTTAAGATTCTAAAATTCTAAACTTCTTTTTCCTAAAGCTTCGGCAATATTTTGTATGTTTTAAAATTCATAAAATGTAATATAATTTTGGTTTTATAAAATATAGTATGTTTATAATTTTTTACAAAATAAATTAAA
>PKMM01011748.1:0-10395 GCA_002933915.1 Eutrema heterophyllum | reverse complement strand
TTCGATTCCCCGATTGAGTAATCTCGAAATCTTAATTACTTGTTCTTCCTTGACTTTTCAGGTGAAGAAAAACGCAAGGAGTTCGACGCCTTGCCTGCGTGTCCCAAGTAAGACCCTTCAAACCCTTTTTCCAATTTCAGATTACACCATATGTAATCCTCCATTTCCGATTAGATTTTACCACCTATAACCTTGCCGAGCCGACATGGATTACATCATCAATGTCCTCGCCGACGAGTCCTTATTAGGATGAAATGAATGAAATTACGTGATTTGAGTGCTTTTGAACAAAATACTTACGTTGTCGTATTGGAGTTGGTTTAATCAGCGTACTTAACTAGTAAACATGTATACAGTTTGTCCGAATTCCAAAATGTTGATCTTCGAATGCAACGTACAAATTTAATATAGTGGCAATGTTTACGAAAACTACAGTTTTCAACATTTCAAAGGTCGTTTGATAACTAAGATTATTAACTGTGTTATTATAAAGATTACATATTTCTAATGAAACCGATGTAGTACAACTTCATATCATTTGATGTAAAAGCAACTCTTAGTATATAACATTCTATTAGACTATATATATATATTAGACTATATGTCTAACTTGAATATGAAAGTTAAGCTAATAAGCCAAATGTGAATATTTGAACTTCTAATTATTAAATATTATTATTGACTTTGTCACCATTTGCTATATTTTAGTTTAAGTTTAAATGTTAAATCCTTCCTAGAAGATGAGATTACAAAAATATATTTTGTATAGACAAAACCAAAGTATAGAAAAGCTCTTATATACACGGCTAAGAGAATTACCGTTTACGAACCAATATAACCGAAAATAACGATGATATTAACCCCATCTTTTGTAAGGGCAGCGTGAACAATCATCATACTAACGACGTATTTTATAATGAATGGATGGATTATGATGAGTTTTTTTTTCATATTTATCTTATATAAAAGAAATAATTATGTAACTTACGGATAATTATATAAATCTGGTGTATATATTTAATTTTAAAAGATATAGCCTATTTTTTTGATTTTGGTTTTTTTTTTGGGTTTTTTTCCTAATTGTTCCTTATAAGGTACTCAAATCTTAGAGATATTTATGAGATATTTTTTTATATTGTATATTTATTGTTTAGGAAATCTATTTTAATGACAAACGAATTAAAAATAGTAAATTCGAATTTATTTTGATAAATGCATTATTTTTAAAGTTGATCTTAATAATAATATAATTTGTTTTGTTTGTTATAAAAATTGTTGTTGCACAAATCTAGTCGATAATTATTTCTTAAACAGAAAATGTCCATATTTAAAATTTAATTCTTCATAATCGTGTCTACGAAGATTTTCTCTTTTTTGAAAGATTTTATTTTGATTTCAAAATATTATTCCTTTTCAAAATTCATTAACTATTTCCAAAGAATAACCAAAATTTTCGGATTTTGTGGTATGATCATTATAATAAATCGGAGTCAATATATTGAATTTAATTATGTGTCAAATTCTCTAACTTAAATTTAGAAGTATAACAAATTTTGCTATTATTAATATTTTATTTTAATTATTGTTGCAATCACGGAAACTTTCATTAAATGGTTCAAAAGTAACCAAATTTAAATAAATTTTGAAATCAATTCTAATAATCAAAATTTCTAATCATGTAATTCCTTTTTTGTATGCTCCAAAATAGTAGACTAAAGTTTAGGGAGTATATACCACACATAATAATTGTGATGCTATAATTTTAGGCAAAAAACATTAAATACTATCCTATATATATGGTAGGAACAAATCCCTCTAATATAGTAAACTACCGGATTTGATTTTATTTAATTTCATAAAAGAGAATATGTTGTTGTATAGAATATATCAAATCGATTTTGTATTGAGTAAATCAGAACAGTTTATTTTGTTTTTTGATTATGTGAATCGGAATAGAAATAATATGAACGTTGTTCTTTGCATGTGCTTTTGTTGCTTTCAACTTCTGACTACTGCTAACTTGCAAACGTTGTTCTCTATGATATCTCCAGGGGCTCAGTTTCACTCCAGAAATGCAGAAGAAAATCTACAAATACTTTTTCAGGAGGCTGGAGGATGCGAACTGCACTTGCTCGTGCACTATTTATAGAGCCTGATCTGTTGTTGCTTGATGAACCTACGGTGTGTTTTCTTTATAAGCTTATCTTATTAACAGAATCTATTTCCTTTATATTTTCAAACTTCTGACATTCTTTTCCTCTGTTTTTGTTTGGTAGAACCATCTTGATCTCCACGCTGTCTTATGGTTGGAAACATATCTAACCAAGTGGCCAAAAACATTTATAGTTGTTTCACATGCTAGAGAATTCTTGAACACGGTACCTTTTTTTTCTCTCTTGATCTTCATGCAGCTATTATATCCCCAATATCTCTGGACACGTGTAATGCTTGTTTTTTGGCTGCAGGTGGTCACGGACATCATCCATTTGCAAAACCAAAAACTAAGTACCTATAAGGGAAATTATGATGTTTTCGAAAGAACATGGGAAGAACAAGTGAAGAATCAGCAAAAAGCTTTTGAATCAAGTGAACGATCGTGGTCACATATGCAGGTTTCTTTAATTTTTCTGCACAATGATATCATGAATTCTGTTTTCAACTCGTCTCTGGTTTGTTTAGCAGTTTTCCAGCATGGGGATTTCAGTTTCATTTCTTGTTTCCTTCTGCAGGCGTTCATTGATAAATTTCGATACAATGCAAAGAGGGTGTCCCTTGTTCAGTCAAAAATCAAGGTGTCAACAGCTACATCTATTTTATGTGATTATATTTTGGCCATCACTGTTGCTCTAATATTATTATGTCTATGACCCAGGCATTGGACCGGCTGGCCCATGTGGATCAAGTTATTAATGATCATGAGTAAGCGAACTCCTCTTATATATATGCTAAAGCACTTTCAGTTGAAATTAGGAATGGTGCTATACTCTGACATTGGATAAATTTGCTACAGTAGCATTCGATGGTTGCTGTCAACTCCAACCTTCTATACATTAACCTCTTGTCTTTCTTGTGTAGCTATAAATTTGAATTCCCAACTCCTGACGATAAGCCTGGACCCCCCATTATCAGTTTCAGGTTTGTCATCTTCCGGAAACCACTTGTGTGAATCTGACACAAACTTACCTAATTTTGGTATGGGGAGGATACAGATGATAGATTTTCTTACTCGTTTATTCTTTTCTACAGTGATGCATCATTTGGTTACACTGGTGGTCCGTTGCTGTTTAGGAACTTGAATTTCGGAATAGATCTGGATAGCCGTATTGCGAGTAAGAAGGCTCTCCCCTCCCTCCATTATGGGATCTCATAGATGTTATATGTTTATAAACCTTAAGAGTTATTAGACTTTCATCAATCATATGTGGATACCAATATGTACAACATCAAAGAACATATAGAACATGATTTTTGAGGCTAACTTCTCATAGATATTTATATTTGTATTTTCCCGAGGGCTATCATACATTGGCTAATCTAGCTTCATGGTGAACTCCTAATAGATAATCTAAGTATTTTCTTGTGAAAGATTGTGAGTGATCTAGAATCTTGATTCTGCAGGACGAGCAAGATCTGGAATCATAGTGTTGCCTTGCGGTGCTGGTAAATCTCTAGTTGGTGTTTCTGCAGCAGCTCGTATAAAGAAGAGTTGTCTTTGTTTGGCGACGAATGCTGTCTCGGTGGATCAGTGGGCCTTCCAGTTCAAGTTGTGGTCTACTATAAGAGATGACCAAATATGCCGTTTCACTTCTGATAGTAAAGAACGATTTCGTGGACTTGCTGGTGTTGTTGTGACAACCTATAACATGGTTGCCTTTGGTGGTAAACGATCTGAGGAATCAGAGAAGATCATAGAAGAAATGAGAAACAGAGAGTGGGGGTTGCTGCTCATGGACGAGGTAATCAAATAGTTCTCTGTGTGATGTATGTCTTTGAATTGAAGTTAGTGTTTGCTGGAAGTTACTTTGCGGAAAAGTTATAATGCATTCAATTCGGGACTTTTGATAACCGTGTATTTTACCATCTTGAGTCTTATATTTTCTTTTGTTTTCTATGTGTTTCATGTTGTTTTCATTGTATTTACAATGCATTTATGTCCAAATTGAGTCTCATTGCATTTTAGATGTCCTAGGTTGTCTTTGCATTCTTTTTGGCTTGTTTGAGCCATTTTCAGGTGTTCTTGGAATCAAAGGAGTTGGAGGAGTGAAGACAGCCATCATAAAAGGTCATTGCGGAATACAGAGATGCATGATCAGGTTGAGACGTCATAAGTTTGGCATTGGATGAAGGACTTTCCACCGATAGATGGAGCTCCTATTTTACCACAATCTCGATAAATGGATTAGCTTTCATTTGAAAGTTGTTTGAGGACATTCCAACGGTGCGATCAAGAGTTATGCCAATTTTTGTGACGACGGTCCAATCTGGCGAGCAAGAGGAGCGAGTGGAGAAACAAGCCAGATCGATCGATCCACAAACTTGGATCGATCGATCCCAAACATCGCACAATTTCTAGATCGACCTACAATGCCAGATCGATCGATCTCATGTTTTTGGGGGATCGATCGATCCCCTCTGGATCGACCGATCCAGACCCGCGACCGAAACCATCCGAAGCGCTTTAAAGATCGACTCAGAATAACGGTTTCCATTTGGATTTAGCTTCAACGGTATTCATGAAAGTTGTAGATATTTGAGTTAGCTTTCCAATGGAAGTTGTTGCAAGTCATTCCGATCTGTGGTTCAAGAGTTATGGCCGATTTAGTGAAGACATATCGATCTGGTGACTTTCCACTTGACTTTGGGCCCCTCCACTTTTGTATAAGTTCAACACTTTGTAGTTGAGTTTCAACAACTCACCACTGACGAAAATATCATTTTTTCTGCTTCTTTTTACTGTTTTAGAGAACTTATCTCTTCTCTCCTCTTGTGTTCATGAAGGATTCAAGATCTACACCACTTTAGTGAAGATTTTCTTAATTTATTTCCATCAATCTTCTTATTTTTGCTATGTCTTGCTTTTGTTCGGTTTTGTTTTGTGATTTAGTTATGTGTGAGTAGTTTTATTATGGATTGTGGGAATGGTTGATTTAGAGGGATATATGATGATCTCTTGATGTTTAGAACAAGATTAAAAAAGTTCTCATGTTTAGAAGTGGTCTTAAGGCTAGGATTGAACTAGCTACTCAATTTCTAGAATATGGACAAATTACACTTGAGAGAGGTTTGGTAATTGTCTAGAAGATTTCTAATCATGTTTTTGATGCTTAGCAAGATGAGAATCATGACTAAGGATCATTAATTGGCTAAAAAGGATTTGTGTTTTATGCTTGTTGATAATTTTGTAGCAATTGAGAGATTAGCTAATTTGAATTATCAATGAAGGGTTTAGCATCATGAGAGTGAGTTAAACTATTTGTATGTGTTCCTTGCCACAGAATTCAGCTCATTGAGTGATTAGAAACATCATTAGTGAATCATCGAATACTCCTAATCAAATGTCATTTCCTACGATCCATATCTTTATTTTCTTGATTAAAATTGAGTTAGTGTTCTGTGTTCTTTAATTAAGTGTTGTTAAAACTAGCTTGCAATCATTTTAATTGTATTGCATGATTTTATTCTCTGTCTTTTATTTTTAGTTTTTATCGTAATTAGTTCTTAGAATGAAAACCAACAAAAATCGTTTAGCTTAGCTTAAGTAGTTTCTTGTATTCTTAATGTGCTGTTCTTTCTCTCTGTGGATTCGATCCCTAAGTACTCAACGACAAACCGTTATGATTGCGGTAGTCTACACATTAGGGTAATTGATGTGTTGAAAAACGACTAATCAACTTTTCAAGAGTTGCTGTTTTTTTAATAGTTGCATGTGGTCCCGGCCAATATGTTTAGGAAAGTTATGAGTATCACAAAGTCTCACTGCAAGCTTGGACTTGCAGGTAATTGAAGGGTTTATTTTCATCTACCTTTTTTATGTGTCATACTTCGATTTCAGAAGCTAAGTCTCTTTTTTGGTCTTTTGTTCAGCCACCCTTGTGAGAGAAGACGAAAGGATTACAGATTTGAACTTCTTCATTGGCCCGAAACTATATGAAGCCAATTGGCTAGATTTAGTTAAAGGAGGCTTTATTGCAAATGTTCAGTGTGCTGAAGTGTGTCCTATGACCAAAGAGTTTTTTGCAGAATATCTGAAGAAAGAGAACTCCAAGAAAAAACAGGTTCATGAATATAAGCTTTTCCACAATTAATGTTCTCCGTTTTATTGTTGGATATCTGATCTTTATGTTTGGTTCATCTGATGCATGGATAATCCATGAATTTTATGGAGTCTGGAACATTAAAATATGATTATGTTCGTCTAGTGTGTCTCATAATTTGGCAAATGCCCTTAATAAAACCACCACCCGGGATGGAGCTAGTAAACCACTTGAGCTCTTCTGACATGTACATATCTTGTCTTCCGGTATCTGCAGGCACTTTATGTCATGAACCCTAACAAGTTCAGAGCCCGTGAGTTTCTGATACGTTTCCATGAACAACAACGTGGGGATAAAATCATCGTCTTTGCAGACAATCTTTTTGCACTTACAGAATATGCAATGAAACTTCGGAAACCAATGATTTATGGTGCAACCAGGTTCGTTAAAGAAGTTAGACTTGAACACTGTCTTCTTGTCGAAGGTATTAGCATTGTTTCCATTTCCATTTTACCTGGATTTATAGGAATTTTGTTCATTAAGGAACTTAGGTTGGTTTCTTTTGACTATAGGTTGGTGATAACTCCATAGATATTTCCTGAAGTTAAGGTGATTATCCAGATTTCGTCACATGCTGGTTCTAGACGTCAAGAGGCTCAGCGTTTGGGTCGTATTCTTAGGGCCAAGGTTTGATTTACGATATTATTAATCATCACGTTGTTGCGTCTCTCCTTGTTTAGCTAGTTGGTTGGATCCAATAAGTTTTTTTTCTTTCTCATATAACAGGGTAAACTTGAAGATAGAATGGCTGGTGGAAAAGAAGAGTAGAATGCATTCTTCTATTCACTTGTCTCCACAGATACACAGGTATAACAAAGAAGGTAAAATCACTATCTAGTTTGGGTTTTGATCATCCCTAGTTAATGCTAAATTTAAGGGATTTGAAAAAAATGCAGGAAATGTATTATTCAACGAAAAGACAGCAGTTCTTGATCGACCAAGGTTATAGCTTTAAGGTAGTAACAAGCCTCCCACCTCCTGATGCTGGTTCAAGCTTAAGCTACCACAGTCAAGAAGAACAGTTATCCCTTCTCGCAAAGGTTAGGTTTGTCCCTTTCTCCTGTTTTCTTACACTTTTAGCTGTGTGTGGTTTTGATAGATGTTGTTAGTTGTTATATTTAAAAGGATCATTTAGATGTGATCCACAGGTGTTGAACGCTGGAGACGATCTGGTTGGGTTGAAGCAACTGGAAGAAGACACAGACGGAGAATGGCTCTGCAAAAGGAGAGACGAAACAGAGCGTTGAGTGAAATGCCGGGAGCCAAAGGAATGGTCTACATGGAATACAACTCTGGCCGTCACAAGTCTTCTGGTCAACAACAATTCAAGAAACCTAAAGACCCTACAAAACGACACCATCTCTTCAAAAAACGTTTCGTCTAGTGCAGTGTAAACACACAAGATAGACGCTTAAGAGACACTATGAACAAAACTTGGAAAATATTATGGTTTTGATGCCGACTTGTAACGCATAAGTAAGTAAAACATGTTTCGCATTTTTAATGGAGAAGATGGTGTTTGTTTTTAGCTAGTAGAAAGTAATTTAAATGAAGACTTTTGTCATTTTGTGTTTGGTCCGACACGTTTTCTAAACCCTTTTTCTTAATCTCATTGTGAATTAAAATCAGACCAAGATTAGACTTGAGTTTGTGTGATAAAGCTCAAACTCCCAACAGTGATTAAACAATTATTTGGTAAACGTGTTTATAAACCTTAAGAGTTATTAAACTTTCATCAATCATATGTGGATACCAATATGTACAACATCAAAGAACATATAGAACTTGATTTTTGAGGCTAACTTCTCATAGATATTTATATTTGTATTTTCCCGTGGGCTACATTGGCTAATCTAGCTTCATGGTGTAGATAATCAAGTGTAGAATATGATGACCCCATTATCCAAATTTGTTATGTTGTTCAGTATGTTGAGTCCTCTCCAAAAAGATCGAACCAATTTAAAGAGTTTTCTTCGCCTAAAGCTTGCTGGTATAATTCTTAACGTTAAAAGACAAAGATGAAATTCCACATATTTGATGTTGACTTTAACCTTGAAATGAAAGAGAGATTCAATATGCTTGAGTTAGAAGATGAGAAGTAATGCATGGTAGAACTTGAGAAATTAGGAAGTACACCACATATTTCAAGGTCCATGCCCTCATTTCTCATTTCTTGTTCTTCTTTGAAATTGGTTGGTTTTTCTTCTTCTTCTTCTTCTCAAACTTTTTAATATCTTTGTCGGTGTTAAACACATGTTCCTCAATCATCTTCTTCAAATCCTTCACAGCAATATGGCTTTCGTTCTCAAATTCCCTCAATATGTGTCTGATAAATTCACCGACATGTACTTTCACAATCTCCACAGCAGCTTTCCTTCTCTTCTTTTCCTCATTATCTAGCTCATTCTCAATGAGTGCTAGATTGAGCCGTTCATATTCTCTTAGCGCGCGATTGCAACTGGCCAACTCTTCCAAGATTTTACGTTTGATATGAGATTGAGATTTTGATGTGGAAGCAAGTCCCACATATGCTTCTTCAACAGCTCCAACTTCAGACGAAACAGATCCTATAACACGGTAATTTTTTAGAGTTTTTTAATCATTGGTAATACCAAAAGAGATTTTATATCTTTAACTACATGTATCTTTGTATTTGTCTCACTCTGGAGATCTTGGCATTGGATCCCAAAAACATAAGAGACAGCTTGGTATGGGTCCATCTCCTTCAAAGCAAGAGTAAGATTGAGGAGATTATGATGTGTACAAGGAGATGAGTTGAAGTGGTTTATAAAAACGAAAGACCAAAAGCCCTAGTTCTATCAACAAAATCTTTTTTTTTTTAAAGGAATAAACAAAAATGGAAAATAATATAAGAAAAAAATGGTTATAAATCTCTAGTAATGTATATTTACTATGACGTTTTAACCATATTAGTTCAAGCTTAAAACATATAAGAAAGAGGAAACACACAAATAACGAGATTGGACTTACAATCTCTCTACCGAAAACTCTCTCTCTCTTGCTTCGTTTATGTTGTGATGATCATTTGTTGAACCCGTGCCTCTTCTTATATAGAGCTTGTAAGACCTCCTTTTCCAATTTGGATTCGAGTGAACTTCCTTTTCCCTTTTGAAAATATTCTTTCTTCTTCCACAAGAAAGAGAAAACACACAAATAAGAAGATTGGACTTTAGGCCAATTCTTTCAATTTTTTTTTTATGGCCCGGCTTTGGCGACGACCCGGTTCATTGATCCGAACCCGACTTGATGACCCGACGACAATAATCAACAAATCCGCAACACCGAAGACGTTTGGTCTTCTTTGTCTCGAACACTCCGACTGTACTCGAACTCGTCGCCGTCTTCAATGGATGTCTTCGGTAGCTCTTCTTAGCTTCCTCCGGATGTCCTCAACGCCGTCTTGACCAACGCCGTCTTGACCAACCGCCGTCACTCAAGGCATAGGTAACCTGAAATCTCAAAATTTCTGTCTTTTTTCAATTCCCCGATTGAGTAATCTCGAACTCTTACCTGTTCTTCCTTGACTTTTCAGGTGAAGAAAAACGCAAGGAGTTCGACGCCTTGCCTGCGTGTCCCAAGTAAGACCCTTCAAACCCTTTTTCCAATTTCAGATTACACCATATGTAATCCTCCATTTCCGATTAGATTTTACCACCTATAACCTTGCCGAGCCGACATGGACTACATCATCAATGTCCTCGCCGACGAGTCCTTATTAGGATGAAATGAATGAAATTACGTGATTTGAGTGCTTTTGAACAAAATACTTACGTTGTCGTATTGGAGTTGGTTTAATCAGCGTACTTAACTAGTAAACATGTATACAGTTTGTCCGAATTCCAAAATGTTGATCTTCGAATGCAACGTACAAATTTAATATAGTGGCAATGTTTACGAAAACTACAGTTTTCAACATTTCAAAGGTCGTTTGATAACTAAGATTATTAACTGTGTTATTATAAAGATTACATATTTCTAATGAAACCGATGTAGTACAACTTCATATCATTTGATGTAAAAGCAACTCTTAGTATATAACATTCTATTAGAATATATATAT
>PKMM01011747.1:325630-340282 GCA_002933915.1 Eutrema heterophyllum | reverse complement strand
TCGCTCCCTGAGAAAATTGAGAGATCTTGTTCCTCAGCTCCTCGGATCTCGCATCATCATAGAAGTTGTTCAGGAATGCGTTCTTCGTCTCTACCCAAGTAGTTAGCGATCCTGGAGGCAGCTGCTTCAGCCAGTAAGTTGCATCCCCACCAAGAGAGTATGGGAAAAGCTTACAGAAAAGGAACTCATTGGGCACTCCATTGTATTTGATGCTAGTGACCAAATCCTCGAACCTCTCGATGTGATCCATGGGATGCTCATGAGAAAGACCATGAAAAGGGTGCTGACCCACAAGTGTGTAGTATGCAGGCTTCAGCTCAAAGTCATTCCTCTGAAAAGTGGGAATACGAATCGCATACCTATTGGCATAGAACTGATCGGGTCTGTTGTACTCTCCAAGTAACCTGGCACGATTAACCCCAGCATTCCCATTATTCACCTCGTTGTTGCGCGCAGCTCGCGCGGCAATCTCATCGACAGCTACGAGAGGGATTATGATGTTTCCCTCTCCATCAAGTCGCTGTCCAGCCTCATTGCACAGATTACCATCCTGGTCCCTCAAGGCTCCAGCCTCGTCACGATTCAACCCAACTTGATTGTTCATCTCTGCTTGTTTCTTCTGCTTCCTGATCGTGCGCTCTAAGTCAGCTAGCTCCTTGTTGGACAGATTAGTCAACTGTGTGCTCTTGTTTCTCCTGGTTTCACGATTAAGCATACACCTAAAACACAAGAGTCAATAGACGTAAGTAACAAAAACGGCGGGTATCGACCGATACTAGTCGAGTATCGATCGATACCGTCGGATTTAGTCGAAATTCTCAGCAAAAATCTAATGGTGAAATTAGAGCCCCCGGCAACGGCGCCAAAATTTGATATGCTCAAATATAATACCCTAAAGTACTAAAGCAGTGGTTGCAGTAAGTTAGGGGTCGAACCACAAAGACTCAAGATATCACTCAATAGATTGCAAGATTTGAATTAAGCTGAGTCAATAGATTAAACAGAAAACAACTAAGATTATCAAGTGGGTTGTAAATTCAATGGGAAAAACTAGGCTTAGGGTATCTCTCAGGAAGTCAAAGAAAGCAGACAAATCAATCTATCAGGATTCAGATTTAGCACGGTTCTTGAACTCAAAACACTAAATTATAATTAACCAACTTTCGTTGCGAGAATTATATAAGTCTAAGTCCTAGAATTCAAAATTTCTTTGCTAATCCTAAGGATCTAAACCAGCTTTAGAGTTCAGGTTTGATATGCTCACAAAACAACTAAACCAAATTTCTTTGCGGATAGTTATTTTGCTCACCCTAGGTTCTGTCAGGTTATTCAATTGCACTTCTGTACCTAATCAATTAACCTAAGATCTAAGTTCTAGCTGATCAGGCTAGAATTAGCGCTAAGAACAACCTATAGTGAAAAACTTAATTGATTATGAACCCTAATAAATCGATATATCTAACATTCAGAGAAATCCTTTTATGAGAACCATAAACCTAAAAGATAACTACTCAGACATGGTAATTGAAGCAATAAACATGACTGAAATAATACTCAAATAAATAATAAAAAGTAGAGTAACAAGAGGGTTCGAAATCTTCTCTCGGACGAACAGAGTCTCAGACTTGTCTCCCTCAGAAAGCTATCTCACAAAACCTAGAATAGAAAAAGCGTAATCAAGTGTCATTAGCCAAAGTGGCTTAAAAACCTAACTTAAACTCCTAAAACACGTTCTGGGTTTAATTGTAAATAATAAAGTCTTCTGGGCAATTTTGCAATTCTTCAACTCTTCATAAAAGTTGTGACTTGTGTCTTGCTGCAGTGAGTATCGACCGATACTAGGGTAGTGTCGATCGATACTAAGGCTTCAAATCGGGTACTCAGCTACCCGAACTTCTGCTTTGCTCCAAAATGCTCCAGAAAGCTCCAATATTTCCAATTATGCTCCAAACGTGCTAAAACCCGTAAAAGACTCTAAAAGACTCCAAAATAGTAGAAAGAATCTATAAAACGGACTTATATCATGGCCTAAAAGGGGTAAAAACCATGATATATCATATTGATCTCCGCTTATCCCTTGAGAAGTTGTTGAAACATGGTGTTCAAGTCAAGCTCTTGCGGTTTAGACGTAGTTGCTTGACCTTGAGGCGCAAAGCCTTGTTGAAAACCGGGTGGAGCAATGAAAGGTGCTTTGGCTTGAAACCCGCCTTGGTTCCCTTGAAAAGTATTCTTAGGAACATAGCCTTGGTTGTTCGAAGCTTGACCTTGTTGTTGGAAAGTGAAGTTCCTTTGTTGACCACTTTGGTTGCCTTGGTGTTGTTGAGGACACATTTGATCTTGTGGATTCTCCACATTTGGGTTCCGGTAAGAGAAGTTAGGGTGGTTTCGGTAGTTGTTGTTGAATCCACCCCGTTGGTAGCCTTGGTTACCCACATAATTTATCTCCTCTTGTGTGGCCCCGTCTACAACTTCATCTTGATAACCTTGGTTGTCCTCATAGTCCCCAACAAAATGAACTTGCTTTTGAGAAGAGCTTAGAAGCTTGTCTATCTTGTCATTGAGGCTTTTTATTTCCTTGGTCCTCTTTTGCTCTTCTAAATCACTAGTCATTCGGGTTGCTCTATCTTAATCATCTCCATAGGTCCCGTCGCTTTGAGCTAGATTCTCAACTAGTTCCATGGCTTCATCAACATCTTTGGCCAAGAAGTTCCCATTGGAGGCCGTGTCTAGAAGCATCCTTATCTTGGGCAAAGCACCACGGTAGAAGGTGCTTAGGAGAAATGCATTGGAGAAACCGTGATGAGGACATTGAGAAGTGTAGCTTCGAAACCTTTCCCATGCTTCGTTGAAGGACTCGTTTGATCTTTGGGTGAAGCTAGAGATTTCGTTCCTCAACTTGGCGGTTCGGGCCGATGAGAAAAACTTAGAAAGGAAAGCTTGCTTGAAGTCGTCCCATGATGTGATGGAGCCTTAAGGTAGATTCTTCTCCCATTGATGTGCCTTATCTCCAAGGGAAAACGGGAAGAGTCTTAGCTTGAAACTGTCTTCCGAGACACTGTTCATCTTGGTTAGCCCGCATATCCTATCGAATTGATCGATATGATCCAACGGGTCCTCCATAGATAGGCTATGGAATTTGTTGCCTGGAACCATATTGATCAACCCCGCCTTCACTTCGAAGTTATTGTTCTCCACCAGAGGGGCTTGGATCCCTTGACGGTTTTGATGAGCGTTGGCGGCATCACCCGCGCCAACCACATTTTGAGCCCTTGGGGGATGGTTAGGGGCTCTCACTTGCCGGGCGGGTGGTACTGGTACGTGTGGAGCTTGTCCACCTTGGGCGTGGTGGTTTCCATTACCACCATTGCCTTGTTGATTGGCAAATTGCCTATTGTTGTTATCAACCGGCACGTCGTCTAAGTTCTCCATACCCAAACGTTCGACGTGTAGTTGTCTTTCCCTTTGTCTCCTTACTCTAGTTCCTCGTTTCAATAAGTGAATGTCATCCCTTGCTTGAACTAGGTTGTCCTCGCCTCTAGAACGGGTATGCATGCACCTATAAAATAGAGATGGCAACAAGAAGTGAAAGAGATTAGTAACAAAAGTAGAAAGAAAGCTTAATCTCAAGAAGATCTAAAATTTTAATGTTGAAAGCTAAACCCAATCGGCAACGGTGCCAAATTGATAGTAGGATTTTTCCTAATCAATTACTCAACCCTACTCATATCATTGTAGAATTTGAGGATCAATCCAAATGAGTTTTAGTATCTCAAGCACCAAGAATACATAGAATTACTTAATTCAAGCAAGATAAGTTGGCTTAGTGTTTGATCTAATTAGCTAATCGAATTTTAAAATAAGTAACAAGAACTAGCAATATTAAACGAGGCTAAATGCAAGGGTAAAAGGCGAATTCAAGGATAAGGCTATTGAAATAAGGTGATCCATGGCTAAATAAAGGTGTCCAAAACTTAAGCAATGCTAATCCCTAGGCAAAGATCACTAATTATGACTAATTCTTTCTCAATGCTCTAATCACCTTTGCTAATCACCAATCCAAGAACAAATTCTCATTTGTGGATAATTAATTAGCAATCATTAAGTTTAGCAATCAAGATCAACCAATAATCACTCTAGACAACTACTCTCATAGGCTAGAAATGAATATCTCTTAATTAGTTCATCAAGGCATTTCATCAAACACCTTGTAGGTGTAAAATGCCCTTTGATCTAAATCCACTTTCTCAAGCTACACTTAGCATTAAGAGTACTAATCAAGAAGGGAAATCTAATTATCTAATCCTAGACATCATTAATCATCCATGGAATCAACCTAAATCTACCAAACCCTCAAATCCTAAAAGACTATTGACTAATCATGGAGAATCCCACAAATCCTATGAAGAACATGTTTAATCCCATGATTAGATGATGATTTGATTAAGAAAGAAGAGATAGAAGATAGAAATCAAGAAATCCAAACTTAAATTGCATAAAAAGTAGAAGATCTCTCTTACAAATTACTTAGAACACTTAAAGGAAGGTTTTTAGCATAAGAAAAGACATAACATGAGAAAAATTAGGTTAAGGTCTTAAATAGTGAACAGTGACCGAACCGGGTCGACCCGGGACAAACCGGGTACCGACCCGGTCGAGATGGGTTGTGGGCTTCTACACCGACCGGACGGTCCGGTGTGGTGGTTCGGTGTGGAACGATTTGCTTTGGACGAGGTGAGACGCGCACCGGACGGTGGTTCGGTGTGAAATGATGGACCACGCCGGTATGTGGCACCGGACGGACGCTTCGGTGTAAATGCTCTGAAGATCGTCACCGCATGACTACACCGGACGGTGGCTTCGGTGCTGGACACGAGAGAGAAAGAGAGAGAGAGAGAGAGAGAGAGAGAGAGAGAGAGAGAGGGTGGGACGTGCACCGGACGGTGGCTCGGTGTGGGATGAGGGCTTGGTCCGGTGCTTAGCACCAAAATGTTCTGTCCCTGCACCGGACGGTGGCACAGGACGGACGGGTTGGTGCAAATGTCCTGAAGATCGACACCGGATGGACGCACCGGACGGTGGCTCCGGTGTTGGGCGAGAGAAAAGGGACAACACTGGACGGTGGGTCGGTGCTGGACGAGGGCTTGGTCTGGTGCTTAGCACCAAAATGTTCTGTCCTTGCACCGGATGGGAACCGGATGGGACACCGGACGGTGGGGTCGGTGTGCTCGCCTTGTCTTCCTTTTTTTCTCCTAACTTCATTTCCTTTACTCCAAAGCCAAATGGTCTCGAATCCATATCTCCAAATCACCTCCAATGTGTCACAAAGTAACTAGATATACTTCCAAAACATGCAAAGACTCTACAGGATCTAATGCAACATCCTAAACTCTAATAAAGACCAAAATGCTAGACAAAACTATGATTATGCATGCGAATGACAAGAGAATGCTTACTAAAGTGCATGACAAATCATGTAAATTATGAGAATATCAGTAACACTCCTCCATTGTAAGTAGCTCTTTTCTTTTGAGTCTTTGCATTTCATCTTTTGTTTTGGGTCTTTTCCTTGGATTTATTTCACACCGGGACGGTGTGATTTAAGTTTGGGGGAGGGACCGGTATCTAATCTTGTTCTTTGTGTCTTATTTTCGATTTTTGCATCTCTTGAATCTCATGCATATCATGCATTCATTTATTGCATAGAAAAAAATCCATAAAAATCGAAAAATTTCAAAATTTTGCATTTCATCTAGTTGCATTTCATGTGTAGGATTGAGTCTAGTTTGCATATAGGTTGCATTGCATATTGCATTGGTAGAAATGATGATCATCGTAAAGTATCACTTTAAGAAATTAGTTCAACGCCCACGTTCGTAGTTGTCTAATGCATGATAGTGAGTTTGAAAGTAAGGATGCACCATCTTTAGATCTCATGCATCGATGTTCTCGTCTTGATTGAAGCAAGTGTGAATTGAATTCAACCCTATTAATAAGAACTTTAATCTTGACTTGCAATTATCGTGTTTGTGCATCTTTGAATGAACTTGTGGATACCCATATACATATTTGGATCTTCTTTTCCCTTTTTAACACCCTTGTGGATCCAAGTAATCATATCCTATTTTTGGAATGGTTCCCCACACCTTGAACTAAACCTCCTTTCTAGCCTATAACTTTCATGAGTGATGGAGATGCCTACTTTTCGAGCAAACTTGGCAAAAAGTGTTAGGTTTAGGGCGACAATGATGGATTCTCATGTAGATCTAGTCCCAACATCAAGGGGCTAGTCTAGGGATATGTTAGCTAGGATGGGAAGTCTTGGGGTGTTTGTTTCGGACGTGTGTGAAACAACAAAAGAAGGGTGGAATGGAAAGGAAAGATGGGGAGAAAGCAAAAGGGGAATGCAAAAATGTGAAGTGGTTGGTGACAAGTTATAAGATTAGCTCTAAGCATTAGATTTGTCCTCAAAGAGTTCAATGAAAAGGAAAGAAGCCAAAAATTGGCTAAGGCTTCAAGTGATAAAAGATGAGGCAAAAAAAAGTTCGAAAAAGAAGAGCTAAAGCAAGAAAAAGAGGAGCACCAAACCACAAGTTCAATGGAGAAGAAGGAATTCCCCAAGTGAGAAAAAGATGAAGTGAAGAGACAAGAAAAACATGTGGATTATGAGGGCAAAAGGCCTTAAGAAAAAGGGTAGTTTAGGTTTGGGGCTTCATGGGTTAGAAATGCTAGGGTTAGAGACATCTTAAGCGTTTGGGTAGATGAGAATTCACCCTTGTATGCATAGGTTGCCTTTTACCTTTAGCATTTTGCTAAAGTTTGCTCATTCATAGAGAGATCCTTGCATTGAAGAGCCCACGCACGTGATTGAGATCACCTTTATCTCAAAACCGAATCCCTTAGCCAAACGAGTTCATTTGATTTTGCATGAGCATGATTCACATAAAACATTAATGAATGTCAAAGAGTTGAAGAATAAGAATGCTTGTGTAGGTTGAGACTTGTAACTTGATGCGTGTGGAGATAGAAATGGCTAACTCTTTTGGAGTATACTCACTTGACGCATTCTAGAATTACAAACTTGGACGTTGAATTCGATTTCTTTTTGTGATGCTTTTGGATTTAAGCTCCCACTTTCAAACCTCTCTCTCTTCTTGTTCTATATTGTTTGCTTGAGGACAAGCAAATAACTAAGTTTGGGGGAGTTGATATACTCATATTTTACCCGTTTTACCATGCATCTAGCTTAGTGTTTTAGGTCTCATGCATGTGTTTCTCATGATTTTCTTAGTGTTTTGGTCTAAATTAGGGTTTAGATAGTTTGCATTAGGTCCTAGTGAGTTTTGCATTCATTTGGAGTGTTTTCTAGGTGTTTGGAGACACATTGATTATGTTTGGAGTGAAGGAGCATAAGAGAAGGAAGGCTTCATCCGAAGCGCCTGAAAGGACTGGCAGAACGAAGGGTTTCCAATCAGATTCAGCCTCCAAGCTCTTCATGAGATTTGTATAAAAATGAGCTATCTGTCTACTGGAAGTGGTTTTCGGCCATTCGGACATGTCTTTTAGGAGATATGGCGGTTTTACCAAAGATGTATCTGTCTGGCGAGGAACTAACAATCAATGCCGACCGGCCCTAGGTTGGTACAACTGGGTTGGTTGATATTCTCATATTTTGCATCGTTTAAGCACTCTCTTAGCCTAGGTTTTGAGTCATTCGCATAGAAGTTTCATGTCATTTTCTTAGCATTTTAGTACTTAGGGTGTTGCATTAGGACCTAGAGTGTATAACATGTTTTGGAAGTGTATCTAGGTACTTTGTGACACATTGGAGGTGATTTGGAGACATGGACTCGAGACCATTTGGCTTTGGAGCAAGGAAATGAAGTTAGAAGCAATAGAGAAGACAAGGTGAGCACACCGACCCGTCCATCCGGTGTAGCCGTCCGGTGCACTCGGCCAAAAGAGAACAAGGCGTCCAGCACCGACTCATCGTCCGGTACGCCCGTCCGGTATGAGGACATAGACTTTTGTGCTAAGCACCAGACCAAGATCTCGCTCAACACCGACCCACAGTCCAGTGTCGCCTTTCCTCTCTCGCCAGCACCGACCCGTCCGTCCGGTGCGTCCATCCGGTGTCGATCTTCAGGACGTTTGCACCGACCCGTCCGTCCGGTGCAGGGACAGAAGTTATGCACCGGTCCGATCTTTCACTCCACACCGAGCTACCGTCTGGTGCACCTCACCTTGTCCAAGGCAAACCGTTCCACACCGAACCACCACACCGAGCCACCGGTCGGTGTAGAAGCCTACGACCCATTTCGACCAGGTCGGTACCCGGTTTGTCCCGGGTCGACCCGGTTCGCCCACTCCCTACTATAAATACTCTAAACCTAATTTTCTTAGGTTTATGTATTTTCTTATGCTAAAATCCTCTTTAAATGTGTTCTAAGTAATTTGTAAGAGACATCTTCTTGATTTATGCAATTTAAGTTTGGATCCTTTGATTTCTATCTTCTATCTCTTCTTTCTTAATCAAATCATCATCTAATCATGGGATTAAACATGTTCTTCATAAGACTTGTGGGATTCTCCATGATTAGTGAGTAGTCTTTTAGGATTTGAGGGTTTGGTAAATTTAGGGTGATTCCATGGATGATTAATGATGTCTAGGATTAGATATTTAGATTTCCCTTCTTGATTAGTACTCTTAATGCTAAGTCTAGCTTGAGAAAGTGGATTTAGATCAAAGGGCATTTCACACCCACAAGGTGTTTGATGAAATGTCTTGATGAACTAATTAAGAGATATTCCTTTCTAGCCTATGAGAGTAGTTTGCTAGAGTGATTATTGGTTGATCTTGATTGATAAACTTAATGCTTGCTAATTAATTATCCACAAATAAGAATTTGTTCTTAGATTGGTGATTAGCAAAGGTGATTAGAGCCTTGAGAAAGGAGTCATAATTAGTGATCTTTGCCTAGGGATTAACATTGCTTGAGTTTTGGACATCATTAATTAGCCATAGATCACCTTATTTCAATTGCCTTATCTTTGAATTCGCCCTTTAACTTTGCATTTAGCCTCGTTTAATATCGCTAGTTCTTGTTACTTGTTTTAAATTCGATTAGCTAATTAGATTAAACACAAAAACTAATTTGTCTTGCTTGAATTAAGTAGTTATATGTATTCTTGGTGCTTGAGATACTAAAACCCATTGGTATTCTCATATTTTACTTGTTTAGCACGCATTTTACTTAGCGTTTTTAGTCGCATGCATGCGTAACCATCGTTTTCCTTAGTGTTTTGGTCTAAATTAGAGTCTAGATAGGTTGCATTAAGTCCTAGTGAGTCTTGCATGTTTTGGGGTCTTTTTCCAGGTGCTTGGAGACACTTTAGGAGGATTGGAAGTCACCGAACTAAGCCAAATCGGAGTTGAGTGCAAGAAGAGATGGCCAAGGCAAAAACAGCAAAAGGAGAGGAGTGTACCGACCCATCCTGGGTCGGTATGATGGGTCGGTATAGGGACAGAGACAAATACCGATCCAGAGTCGATTTCATGCCGCCCCAGAATCGACCGGCACACTCACCTGGAACGACGACGAACCACTCGACGTACCTTCCCTTCACACTGCACCGACCGGTCCTGAAGCGGTATTTCCCGATCGGTATGAAGACAGAAGCTAACACCGATCCAAGAACTCTCCCGTACTGGCCCAAAAACAAGCGGCACCAAGGCACATGAAGATTAGTGTCGACCCATCCTGGGCCGGTACTAATCAACCGGCACTAAATCCAGCACACGCACATTTGATTTATGCCGGCTAAAACTCATCCCGCATGCGACCCAACTTCATTTTAGCCGGCTAAATCTGCACCAGACTTCCACCCGACCTGCACGAGGACGGTTAGTGCCGACCCGTTCTAAGTCGGTACTAATCACACGGCACTAAACTCCAGCGATGTGATCGTCATTACTGCCGGCTAAAACCCATCCTGCTTCGATCCGACTGTCATTCCCATCGGCTAAAACCTTACCCAGCCAGCGACATGATTTTTACCGGATGGTTTGTATCGACCCAGAACCGATCGGTACAAACCTGTATTTTCAGGTTTTTTCCCAAACCCGACCGGGTCAATACCCGGTTTGTTCCGGGTTGACCCGGTTCGCACTATTCACTATAAATACCAGAAAAAACCTAATTTTCAAGGATGTCTTTCTTATGCTAAAAACACCTCTTTTGAATGTTCTAAGTATTTTTGTAAGAGAGATTCTCCTTTTTAATTTATGCAATCTATTCTCAATCTTCTTTCTTAATCATCTAATCATGGGATTTAACATGTTCTTCAGAGGATTTATTGGACCCATCATGATTAGTGAGTAGTCTCCTAGGATCTAGGGATGGGTTAGGATTAGGTGATTTCCATGAATGATTTCTGATGCTTAGGGATAGATAATCAATTTCCTACTCTTAGGGAGTGTGTTTAATGCTTGATTGTGCTTGAGAAAGTCAAACTTGATCCCAAGGCATTTCCCACCCACAAGGTGTTCGATGAAATGCCTAAGAGAGCTTTCTAAGAGAAATACCCTTCTTAGCCTAAGAGATTAGTTGTCTAAGGGATTATTTAGGTGATCTTGATTAATGAAATTAATGCTTGCTAATTAAGAGTCCACAAATGAGAATTTGATCTTGGATTAGTAATTAGCATAGGTGATTAGTACCTTGAGAGAGGATTAGTCACGATTAGGATCTTAACCTTGGAAATTAACCTTGATTGTGTATGAGCATCATGAATTAGACTTGGAATAACCTATATCCAATTACCCCATCCTTGGATTCGTTTCCATTATTTGAATTCATATCTTGCTTAGTTTGTTTCGTCTTGTTCATTTGCTTAATCTTGTTAGGGTGTTAGTAAAACTCAACAATTCACTTATTTAGCTTAACTTACTTGAGTGCCTTGTATTCTACGTGCGTAGAATTAATCCCCATACGGATTGATAACCTTCTATACTACTCGTATTGGAGTTATTGATACCTCCTTAAGACCAAAAAAGTCTATGTATCACCCATTTGGATTGATCCTCAAATTCTACAATGGTACGAGTAGGGTTGAGTAATTGATTAGGAAAAAATCCTACTATCAATTTGGCGCCGTTGCCGATTGGGTTTAGCTTTCAACACTAAGGTTTTAGATCTTCTTGAGATTAAGCTTTCTTTCTACTTTTGTTACTAATCTCTTTCACTTCTTGTTGCCATCTCTATCTTATAGGTGCATGCATACCCGTTCTAGAGGCGAGGATAACCTAGTTCAAGCACGGGACGACATTCACTTATTGGTACGAACAAGGAGACAAAGGGAAAGACAACTCCAACGACGACGACGTGCCAGTTGGCAACAACAACGGGAAATTTGCTAATCAACAAGGCAATGATGGCAATGAAAACCACCACACCCAAGGTGGACAAGCCCCACACGTCCCACCACCACCCGCCCGGCAAGTGAGAGCCCCTAACCATCTCCCGAGGGCTCAAAACGTGGTAGGCGCGGGTGATGCCGCCAACGCTTGGAGATAAGGCACATCAATGGGAGAAGAACCTTGGGACGATTGCAAGCGAGCTTTCCTTGCTAAGTATTTATCACCGGCTCGAACCGCTAAGTTGAGGAACGAAATCTCTAGCTTCACCCAAAGATCCAATGAGTCCTTCAATGAAGCATGGAAAGGTTTCGAAGCTACACTTCTCAATGTCATCATCACGGTTTCTCCAATGCATCTCTCCTAAGCACCCTCTACCGTGGTGCTTTGCCCAAGTTAAGGATGCTTCTAGAAACGGCCTCCAATGGGAACTTCTTGGCCAAAGATGTTGATGAAGCCATGGAACTAGTTGAGAATCTAGCTCAAAGCGACGGAACTTATGGAGATGATTACGATAGAGCAACCCAAATGACTAGTGATTTAGAAGAGCAAAAGAGGACCAAGGAAATAAAGAGTTTCAATGACAAGATAGACCAGCTCCTAAGCTTTTCTCAAAAACATGTTCATTTTGTTGGGGACTATGAGGACAACCAAGGTTATCAAGATGAAGTTGTGGACTTGAGCACACAAGAGGAGATAAATTATGTGGGTAACCAAGGCTACCAACGGGGCCGATTCAATAACAACTACCGAAACCACCCTAACTTCTCTTACCGGAACCCAAATGTGGAGAATCCACAAGATCAAGTGTATCCTCAACAACACCAAGGCAACCAAGGTGGTCAACCAAGGAACTTCACTTCCCAACAACAAGGTCAAGCTTCCAACAACCAAGGCTATGCTCCCAAAAATACTTTTTAAGGGAACCAAGGCGGGTTTCAAGCCAAAACACCTTTCATTGCTCCACTCGGTTTTCAACAAGGCTTTGTCCCTCAAGGTCAAGCAACTACGTCTAAACCGCAAGAGCTTGACTTGAACACAATGTTTCAACAACTTCTCAAGGGACAAGTGGAGATCAATACAAAGGTAGATTGTTCTTACAACGATCTTAACTCCAAGCTTGAGACATTGAGCTCCAAGGTTAAGCAACTTGAAGGCAAAGGAACCGCTTCTTCTTCACGGTCACAAGGTCAACAACCGGAAAAGCCCGAGACCAACCCCAAGGAGTATGTGAATGCCATTACACTACGGAGTGGCATGGTCCTACTGATATATCATGGTTTTTACCCCTTTTAGGCCATGATATAGGTCCGTTTTATAGAGTCTTTCTACTATTTTGCAGTGTTTTAGAGTCTTTTACAGGTTTTAGCACGTTTGGAGCATTATTGGAGATTCGATTGAGNTTCTTTCCCATTGATTTACAACTCATTTAATTTACGTACTTGCTTTCAATTACATCTTTCTGGTTTAGCTTAATTCGAAACTATACAAATCTATTGTGCGAATTCTGGAGTTCTTGTGTTCGACCCCTAACTATACTACGACAACTGCTTTAGTACTTTTAGGGTATTAATTTGAGCATATCACCTACCCACTAGAGAATCCCCTTCTAATCTCAACGAGGACATTGAGAACCAAAGTGGGTGGGGGGGGGGGGGTGGAACTTGAGACTCAAGACGAAGTGGTAGTTGAAGACACGGTTTTGGAAGACAAAGACATGGGTACACGGGTTGAAGAGATCAAGACCAAGGTTGTAGCTCAAGAGAAGCCCAAGAAGAGAGAGACTTTGTTTGTCCCACCACCACCTTATGTGCCAAACCTCCCGTTTCCCGGACGCTTCAAGAAGCAATTGTTGGAAAAGTACAAGGCGGTGTTTGATAGACAGATGGCGAAGGTTGAGCTCACCATGGCTTTAGTGGATGCATTCTTGCCTATCCCTCAATATGCCAAATTCCTCAAGGATGCAGTGAAAGAAAAAGCTAAAGAGATGGAATCCATGGTGGTGTTGACTCATGAGTGTAGTGCCATCATCCAAAAGAAGGTGGTACCAAAGAAAGTTGGAGATCCGAGTAGTTTCACTCTTCCATGTGCTTTGGGACCTCTAGCATTCAACAATTATCTTTGTGATTTGGGTGCTAGTGTGAGTCTAATGCCGTTCTCCGTTGCTAAGAGACTGGGATTCACGAAGAACAATGCTTGTAAGATCTCCTTAGTCCTTGCGGATAGAAGTGTGAGAATACCTATAGGACTACTTGAGGATTTACCAATCATGGTTGGAGATTTCATTGTTCCAACAGATTTTGTTGTCTTGGAAATGGACGAAGAACCGAAAGACCCTTTGATCTTTGGGAGACCGTTCTTGGCAACCGCAGGAGCAATCATCGATGTGAGTAAGGGAAAAATTGACTTGCATTTGGGTAAAGATGAGGTGCTTGAATTCAACATCAATAATGTCATGAGGAAACCCACTATAGACGGTCAATGCTTTTACATCGAGATCATGGATGAATTGGCGGATGAACTCCTTGAAGAGTTGAATCTTGAGGATGGTTTGCATGTTGCTTTAACTAAGGATCAAGGTGAACATGGGTATTTGAGTAAGGCAAGTGAAGGCTACAAGTTGATTTTGGACTCACATAAGCCAATGGTTAAGGATGCTCCGTTCATTGATTTGGGTCTTCAAGGGATGAAGTGTGAAGACGGTTCTACATTGGGTTTGGTACAAGAGAGTTTTGCTTTGGAAGTGGGGCAAAAGATAGACATGGAATGAGCTAGCAATGGTAAGACTAGCTTGGATGAGGAAGATTGGAGCGAGCTCAAGGCACCCAAGATGGACCTCAAACCGCTTTTGATAAATAATTTTTTATTAGTTCACATCAATTCCTCTATGCTTGTCATTGTAGCATAAGATGTGTCAATCCATAGGGGTTAAGATCAATGCACTAAGAATACATGAACCTTCCTAAGCTAGAGCAAATGTTTTGGGTTTTTATGTTTTTGAATTAGGAAAGTAAAATGCAAGAAAGAAAACAAAGGCTAGAAGTGTTGGAAAATGAATTAACTATCAAGAAGATGATTAATGAACAAACAATGATGATTTAGATTGAATTAAACACTATCCTAGAACATGGAATTCACAATTATGACTAATCCACTCTCGTGGCACTAATCACTTTGTTAATCACCAAATCAAGAACAAACTCTCGTTTGTGATAAGATGATTAACAAGCTTTAATCTC
>PKMM01011747.1:256964-325238 GCA_002933915.1 Eutrema heterophyllum | reverse complement strand
TGGGTGTGAAATTCCCAAAGATCTAGGTTGACTTTCTCAAGCCCAATCTAGCATTAAGATCACTTAGAAAGAAAGGAAAGCAATGATTAAGCACATAAGCATCACAAATCAATCATCAAACCATCAATAATCAAGCATGATCCAAAAACCAACAAAAACCCTAAAGTCTAAACATGAAGAACAAAAGATAAAAAGACATAAGGATAAAGAAGATGCATTAATATAAAGATAAGGGTGAATAAATCTTCTCTAGAGTGGCATTTGTATGAAAAACAATCAAAATCCCTCCAAAATCATAAGAAGAGTTTGGGATAAAACCCAACCCTAGAAAGAAGAAAGCTTCCTTTGAAAAATAGGTTTCAACAGTATTTATAGAAAAATGGGTGAACCGGGTCAACCCGGAACAAACCGGGTATTGACCCGGTCAAATCTGGGTTTTTGCTGGTTCTGGTGGTCTGTACCGACCAGTCCTGGGTCGGTACAGTGGATCGGCACAAGTCCATGGTGTCATACCGGTCGGAGTGTGCCGCACGGGAGTCGGTCGGTACTGGTCTACATACACTTGGTAAAATCGCCATATCTTTTGAACCGCTTATCCAAATGACCTGAAACCACATGTGGGCCACAGCTAACTCATATATCTACGACTTTCATGAAGAATGTAGAAGCTGAATCGGATTGGAAACCCTTCGTCTGGGTTGATCTTTCAGAAGTCGTATTGGGAGCAGCACTCGTTTGGACGCCAGACAGACATGTCTCTGATAAATATGATGTATCTTTCTAACCACGGATCAGAATGACATGAAACCACCTCCAGAAGTCAGATGACTCAATCATCTACATCTTTCATGAAGATCATTGACGCTGAATCTGACTGTAACCTCTTCGTTCTGCCGGATCTTTAAGACACTTCGACTGGCTTCATGGGGATGGATTTGGGAGTGGATTAGTACCGACCAAGTGTACCGAGCTAGGACAGGTCGGTACTAATCTTTGCCTTTGTACCGATCAGTTAGTACCGGTCCAGAACAGGTCGGTACTAATCTTTCTTGTGTCGATCCAATGCTGGTCGGCGTTGGTCTCGCGGCCAGACGGATACACCTTCGGTAAACTCACGATATCTCCTCGAATACATGTCCGAATGACCTGATTCCAACTCCTGTGGCAAGCTAACTCATCTGGCTACATCTTTCATGAAGATCATTGAGGCTGAATCGGACTTTAACTCCTTCGTTCTGCCGGATCTTCAAGACACTTCGGCTGGCTTCATGGGACGGATTTGGAAGTGGATTAGTACCGACCAAGTGTACCGAGCTAGGACAGGTCGGTACTAATCTTTGCCTTTGTACCGACCAGTTAGTACCGGTCCAGAACAGGTCGGTACTAATCTTTCTTGTGTCGATCCAATGCTGGTCGGCGTTGGTCTCGCGGCCAGACGGATACACCTTCGGTAAACTCACAATATCTCCTCGAATACATGTCCGAATGACCTGATTCCAACTCCTCTGGTAAGATAACTCATCTGGCTACATCGTTCATGAAGATCATTGAGGCTGAAGCGGACTTTAACCTCTTCGTTCTGCCGGATCTTCAAGACACTTCGGCTGGCTTCATGGGACGGATTTGGAAGTGGATTTGTACCGACCAAGTGTACCGAGCTAGGACAGGTCGGTACTAATCTTTGCCTTTGTACCGACCAGTTAGTACCGGTCCAGAACAGGTCGGTACTAATCTTTTCTTGTGTCGATCCAATGCTGGTCGGCGTTGGTCTCGCGGCCAGACGGATACACCTTCGGTAATCTCGCGATATCTCTTGAACCGCTTATCCAAATGCCCTCATTCTAACTGCTCTGGCAAGCTAACTCATTCCTAGACAATTTCCATGAAGACAGTCGAGGCTAAATCGGACTGTATCCACTTCGTTTTGCCGATACAAATAGGTTGGTCTGCACTGCCGTGTTTGTGCCGCTTGGTTTGTGCCGACCCAGAATGGGTCGGTACAAATCTTCCTGATCCTTCATGCTGAGCAGATCTGGGTCGGTGTTGAGAAGTGCTTCTGGTCGGTATAAGTCTATGGAGCAATACCGACCCATGGTACCGACCCAATGCCGGTCGGTATTGTTCGACATCTTCGCGGCTAGTCGGGCATGGCTTCAGTAAAAAGGCCATATCTTCCAAACCACTGGTCCGAATGACTTGATTCAAACTCCGGTAGAAAGATAACTCATCCCTCTACAACTTGCATGAACACCTCCGAAGCTAAATCATATCAGAGAGCCTTTGTTCGGCAGGTTCTTTTGGACGGTTCGGATGACCCCTTCCTTCTCTTATGCTCCATAACTCCAAACTTCTCCAAAATGACTCCAAGCACCTATAAAACACTCCAAATGATGCAAGACTCACTAGAACTTAATGCGACCTAGCTAGACTCTATTTTAGACCAAAACACTAAGGAAAACAAAGATTATGCATGCATGTGACTCAAAATGCTAAGTAGAATGCATGCTAAAACAAGTAAAATATGAGAATATCAGCTTCCTACGGGACTAAGGTACACTTTCTTATGTCCTAATGAGTCTTATCCGGTCATTGTGAATGATAGCCTTATTGCAGGAGTTGTGTAAGTTTAGGAGATCCATTGGATATTCACTCGATGATATCAAAGGCATATCTCCTACACTTTGCACTCACCGCATACATCTAGAAGATGAATCGAGGACCTCCATAGAACATCAAAGACGGCTAAACCCGAATTTGAAAGAGGTTATTAAAAAGGAGATCCTCAAACTTCTAGACGCGGGAATCATATATCCGATCTAGGATAGCACATGGGTTTCCCCGGTGCACGTGGTTCCCAAGAAGGGCGGGATAACCGTGGTTAAAAATGAGAAAAATGAATCAATCTGATACGCGCATTGGCATTACGTATCATAGACAAAAGAATTAAGTTTTCACATATTTTCTTTTAATATTAGGATTTGGGTTTTTGTTGTTTTTCCTTTTAGTTACAGATTTCCTTCTTAGTCAGGGAGATGGATGTTAATCGTTTCCTATATAAAGGACCCCTTATGATCAATAAAGGGTATCTTCCAACAATTAACCTTATTCTCTAGAGAGACTAGGGTTAAAGAGGAAGCTTGAACTTTTAATCTTGTTCTTACATTCCACATAGCGACAGATTATTCGGGACCTATTACGCGAGCTAAGGCAAAAGAATTAGCTCGTATCAATCTGGTATCAGAGCCAGGCGATTCGATGGGAGACGCTAATGCTACTGCTGAGCAACTCGCAAGAATACTAGCGGCTATACAGGAGATGAATTTGAAGTTTGGACCTCTGCAATCGTCGCTTGATGCCTTGGAAAAAAAGACAGCATCCCTGGAGGAGACAACGACGGCTCAACAGCAGGTTATAGAGACAACCGTCGTTGCTCAAGATGCAAGGCAGAAGGAACACCAAATAGTGGTTGCGGCAATCTGCAAGGAACATACAACTCTTCTGCAGCAGATTTTGGGGGCGCAAAAATCTTTAACACACCAACCGGAGGAGCTCTCTGCTGGGAAACAGAGCGTCTTTAGAGGGGATGATGGGATTATTGTCATACCTGAAAAGAAGACCACAGGCATACCAGACAAGAACGGTGGTTCAGGTGAGGGTTTTCAAAAACCAGCTGCCACTGGGGGACCTTGGCCGACTCGTTCGATTGGCTGGGAAAAAGGACACCGGCGATTGGATGGAGGCGGCGATTGGAACGTGAGACCCATCGGAGCAACTGGCCGCGACGCTCAAACCAGCTATTCACCTAATGACATTCGTTTTCAAGGGGAGGATGAATGGGAAGAAGATTATGGGTTCAACGAAGCTGCTGGAATCAAATCCACGATGTGTAGGATTCCTCCCTCAAACATGGAATTTCCACCATACGAGGGGACTGTGAACGCCGTGGAATGGTTACAGAAGTGTGAGGATTATTTTGTGGACCAGAGAGTGTTTAATGACGATGCCAAGGTGAGACAAGCTACTTTTGTGCTCACTGGGCAAGCCTATCACTGGTACACTAATCTGCGACGCTTGGTTACTCAAAGGCTGAGTTGGGCTGAATTCAAAAAAATCTGTAAGAGTCGATTTGGAAAAGCGGATACGGTGAATCCTGTAGGGGAACTATCTAATTTGAGACACACGGGAACTGTCGATGAGTATTGTAACCAGTTCGAGGAATGTCTTGGACGCCAAACAAGGCTCTCGGGGGATTAGCAATTGTGGCAATTTTGTGCAGGGTTGACAGATAGTTTGCGTAAGGAAGTCGAATATCTACGACTTGAGACAATATTTGAAGCAATGGAATACGCAAGGGATAATGAGTACAAGATCGAACACGATAGAAGACCTCGCACTTTCGGCGGACACCTTGCACCATTAGCTAAATTTTCAAACTCAGGCCCAAGATCGTTTATTGAAAAACGCAGTGCGTTAGTGGTCAAAGAAAAAGATGCGATGGCTGTTTTCCAACCTGGAACGCAACAGCCTCAACAGAAGAAATTTTGGAAAAAATTAACTCGAGCAGAGATGGCGGAACGGCGTGCTAAAGGTCTCTGTTTCAACTGCAATGATCCTTACACTTCCGACCACATTTCTCGGCCAATTCTCTTCCATATACTTCCAGTTAATGATGATGCTAACCAGGAGGATGAACCAATTGAAGATGGTGAGTTGGAGATTTCACTCAGTGCAATGAATGGCGAGCAAACGGCAAGCACTTTTCAAGTGCGAGCTAGTATTGCGACAGGGATAGGGTGGGTCTTGTTGGATACCGGAAGCACCCATAATTTCATTAAAAGTAGTGTAGCCGAAAAACTGGGTATACATATGTTGAGAAGACCAGGACGATTTGTCGCACTTCCCAATGGGGGGACACTGTCCCATCGATGGATTTTGCAAAGGCATATCAATGTGTGTACAAGGACATTGGTTCAAAGTAGACTGTTTTGCAATTTCCTTAAGCGGCTTTGACGTGGTTTTAGGCATTCGTTGGCTCAATGCACTGGGACGTGTTATTTGGGATGGGACAGCACGCACTGTCGAGTTCCACACTAATAACACCACTGTGAAATGGCACGGAGAGGGACCTACAACGGGAAGTACAGAAGCTGCCCTTAGTTCCTTGAACGCAGGGGACGATAAATTAGAGAACTGGTTCACCGAGGAAGAGGAAATCTTTACGACACCAGGAAATTTAGTCTTAGCTCCCAATACACCAAACCGACCTGCGAGACAAGAGATTTGGTCGCTTCAAACAGCCACATTGCAAGAACCGCTTCACGACGTATTACAAGAGTTCGCGGATGTATTCTCAAAACTGACAGGGCTTCCACCAAAAAGAGAGTGTGACCATCGGATTCCGCTAATGCAAGGTGCAGACCCAGTCGCGGTTCGACCTTACCGTTACCCACACCTACTCAAAGATGAGATTGAGCGTCAATGTGCAGACATGCTCCGCACCGGTATTATTAGGCCGAGTACTTCTCCGTTTTCATCACCGGTTTTGCTCGTAAAGAAAGCAGATCAGACATGGCGATTTTGTGTTGATTATCGTGAACTTAATAAGATCACCGTCAAGGAAAAGTTTCCCATACATGTGGTCGACGAACTCCTCGATGAACTTCATGGTCCACATTATTTCACCAAACTTGATCTTGCTTCCAGGTATCATCAAGTGAGGATGAACGAGAACGACGTGGAAAAGACGGCGTTCAGAACTCACCATGGTCATTTCGAGTTTTTGGTCATGCCGTTCGGACTCTCAAACGCACCGTCCACGTTTCAAAGCCTCATGAATTCGGTCTTTAGAGACATTCTCCGCAAATTTGTGTTAGTTTTCTTCGACGATATCTTGATTTATAGTACGTCATGGACGGAACACCTAAAGCATGTGCGGAATGTGTTTGAGCTTATACGATCACACAAATTGCTCTTGAAATAATCTAAATGTTCTTTTGGCCGACGAGAGGTGGGTTACCTTGGTCATGTTATCTCGCACAAAGGAGTTCAAGTTGACAAGACAAAAATCATCGCTATCATCGATTGGCCTCAACCAGAATCGGTACGGGCAGTTCGCGGATTTCTTGGACTTCCAGGGTATCACCGCAAATTTATCAAGGATTATGGCATAATTGCGGCCCCATTGACTCGTCTACTAAAAAAATCAGGGTTCTAGTGGGATGAGGCAGCTGCCGCGGCCTTGTCAGCTCTAAAAAAATCACTTTCCCAGTCACCAGTGCTTGCCTTACCTGATTTTTCAAAAGAATTTATTGTGGAATGTGATGCATCAGGGAGTGGAATAGGAGTGGTGCTGCAACAGCAAGGGCATCCCATCGCTTTTTTTAGCCGGAAACTAGCAGATCAACACCACAAGCTAGCAGCGTACGAACGCGAGCTCATAGGACTCGCTAAAGCCGTACTTCATTGGCGACCATATCTTTGGGGACGACGGTTTCTGATCCGCACCGACCACTATAGCCTTAAATTTCTGTTGGAACAACGTCTCTCCACGTCCCCTCAAATACATTGGATCAGCAAATTGTTAGGGTATGACTTCGGAGTGGAATACAGATCAGGTGTTTCAAACAGGGTTGCGGATGCCTTGTCCAGACGCGACGAGGATACACAAGAGCCTGAATACGCTGTTTCTGCTCTACAATATTCAGCTAAGGGAATTATTGGCCGCATCCATACCGAGGTGGAATCGAATCCCATACTAGTTGAGTTGCGCGATCGTATAATTCGTGGGGAAGAATCCCAAGCTTGGGAAGCGCGCGATGGTTTACTTTTGCGAAAAAGGCGTGTATACTTGGACACTGGCTCTGAATTGGTTCATGAAGTAATTTCAGGGTTTCACAATTTTGGCCACGAGGGAGTACAGAAAACAATGGACCGAGTGCGACGTGATTTCTATTGGAAAGGGTGGAAGAAGGCCATTCAGGAGTTTGTGAGTAATTGTCAGATATGTCAAAAGAATAAGTGGGAGACGCTCCAGCCAGCAGGATTAATGCAACCATTACAAGTTCCAACACGTATCTGGTCGGATATCTCGATGGACTTTGTTGAGGCCCTTCCCAAGGTCTCGGGCAAGTCAGTCATATTGGTCGTTGTCGATCGCTTTTCTAAATATGCCCATTTCATGGCATTGAGCCACCCTTACACGGCAGTGATGGTGGCACAAGTTTTTTTCCGAGACATTGTCCGCTTGCATGGAATCCCTGAAACAATTGTATCGGATCGCGACAAAATTTTTCGTAGTCTCTTCTGGCGGGAACTATTCCGGTTATTGGGTACAAACTTATGCTTTACAACAGCATATCGACCTCAGTCTGATGGCCAAACCGAGGTCGTTAATCGCACGTTGGAAATGTATTTGAGATGTCTAACGGGTGATGCCCCCAGGAATTGGCTTACTTGGCTTCCGTGGGTTGAGTATTGTTACAATACGTCGTTCCACTCAAGCCTAAAAACCACACCTTTTCGAGTGGTGTACGGTCGGGATCCTCCTCGCCTATTGGATTATGCAGTGGGAAGTTCGCGTGTTGATGCCATTGATGTTGCACTGGAAAAACGAGATGAGTTTATTCAGATGGCGAGGGAACGTCTATTGGCAGCTCAACAACGCATGAAGTCCGTTTATGATAATCATTACCGACCAGTTGAGTTCGCTATAGGAGATTGGGTCTGGCTTAAAATCCAGCCGTATAGACAGCTAACTGTGGCACGTACGGCATTTACAAAGTTGTCCCCCAAATTCTACGGCCCGTTTGAAGTACTTGAGCGAATCGGGACAGTGGCATACCGGCTCCACTTACCTACGGGTACTCATATCCATGACGTTTTCCATGTGTCACTTTTAAAGCCCCACAAAGGACTTCCTACAGAGAACTCGCCCACATTTCCACCTGTTTTACAAGGACGAGTTGCCCCAGCAAAACCGTTTAAGCTGCTTCGAGCACGAGTGCGCGGGGGTGTTCGACAGGTGCTGACAAAATGGGGGGAAGATGCATCCGCTGAGTCTACCTGGGAGGATGCAGAGAAATTAATCGAAGCTTATCCGGAACTGGAGCTTGAGGACAAGCTCCTAGTCGAGGAGGGGAGCAATGATACGCGCTTTGGCATTACGTATCATAGACAAAAGAATTAAGTTTTCACATATTTTCTTTTAATATTAGGATTTGGGTTTTTGCTGTTTTTCCTTTTAGTTACAGATTTCCTTTTTAGTTACAGATTTCCTTTTTAGTCAGGGAGATGGATGTTATCGTTTCCTATATAAAGGACCCCTTATGATCAATAAAGGGTATCTTCCAACAATTAACCTTATTCTCTTGAGAGACTAGGGTTAAAGAGGAAGCTTGAGCTTTTAATCTCGTTCTTACATTCAACATAGCGACAGATTATTCGGGACCTATTACGCGAGCTAAGGCAAAAGAATTAGCTCGTATCACAATCCCAACTAGAACAATAACGGGTCATAAGATGTGCATAGATTATAGGAAGTTGAACTCCGCATCTAGAAAAGATCACTTCCCTTTACCGTTTATTGATCAAATGTTGGAACGATTAGCAAACCACCTGTTCTATTGCTTTTTGGATGGTTATTCGGGATTTTTTTAAATTCCCATTCACCCGAATGACCAAGAGAAGACGACATTTACATGTCCTTATGACAACTTTGCCTATCGAAGGATGCCGTTTGGACTATGTAACGCACCCGCCACATTTCAAAGGTGCATGATGTCAATCTTCTCAGATCTAATTGAGGAGATGGTCGAGGACTTTATGGACGACTTCTCGGTCTATGGCTCTTCGTTCTCTTCTTGTTTGTCCAATCTTTGTAGGGTTCTCGCAAGATGTGAAGAGACGAACCTCGTGCTTAATTGGGAAAAGTGCCACTTCATGGTGCGGGAAGGCATAGTGTTTGGACACAAGATCTCGGGAAGGGGAATTGAGGTTGATAACGCGAAGATTGAAGTGATGATGAGCCTCGAGCCTCCAAATTCGGTCACTAGTGTTCGAAGCTTCTTGGGACACGCGGTTTCTACCGTCGTTTTATCAAGGACTTCTCAAAGATCGCTCGTCCTCTCAAACGGCTCCTTTGCAAAGAAGTGGAGTTCAAGTTTGATGAAGAATGTCTTGCGGCGTTTTCGGAGATCAAGAAGGCTCTTGTGAGTGCACCAATAGTCCAAGCTCCGGATTGGGATTTACCTTTCGAAATCATGTGCGATGCAAGTGACTACGTGGTTGGAGCGGTTCTTGGGCAAAAGAAAGACAAGAAGATGCACGTGATCTACTACGCTAGTAGGACATTTGATGAGACACAAAGGAGGTACGCCACCACGGAGAAAAAGCTTCTTGCGGTTGTGTTTGCTATCGAGAAGTTTAGGTCCTATGTGGTTGGCTCCAAGATCATTGTCTACACGGACCATGCCGCGTTGAGGCATATCTATGCTAAGAAAGACACCAAGCCAAGGCTCTTGAGGTGGATTTTGCTACTTCAAGAGTTCGACATGGAGATTGTGGACAAGAAGGGTATTGAGAATGGAGTGGCGGATCATTTGTTTAGGATGCGCATTGAAGACCTTGTCCCGATTGATGACTCACTCCCCGAGGAGCAATTGATGTTAGTGAGTGTTTTGAGGAAAGGAGTTTAGGCCGTGAGAGGTTTTGAGGATGCTAAAGGATTGATTGGTGAAGAGCCACCTTGGTTTGCGGATTTGGTAAATTACTTGGCTTGTGGAAGAGAGCCGCCCAACTTGGAAGGCTACAAGAAGAAGAAGTTCTTTCATGACGTCATGAGGTATTATTGGGACGAGCCGTTCTTATACAAGTTGTGTTCGGATGGCTTATATCGAAGATGTGTGGCGGAAGAAGAAATGAATGGAATCTTGTTCCATTGTCATGGCTCGGCCTATGGAGGTCATTTTGCTTCCTTCAAGACGGCGACAAAGGTTCTCCAATCCGGTTTTTGGTGGCCTAGTTAGTTCAAAGACGATCATGCTTTTGTCTCGACTTGTGATGCATGCCAAAGAAAGGGGAACATTGCGAGAAGGGATGAGATGCCCAAAATCCCATTCTCGAGGTTGAAATCTTTGACGTTTGGGGCATTGACTTCATGGGACCATTCCCCTCTTCGTATGGCAACCAATATATCTTGGTAGCGATGGAAAACGTGTCTAAATGGGTCGAAGTAATCGCTAGCCCGACCAATGATGCCAAGGTAGTTCTCAAGCTCTTCAAGTCTATCATCTTTCCGAGGTTTGGGGTACCAAGGGTCACTTCATCAACAAGGTTTTTGAGAGTCTACTTAAGAAGCACGGGGTTAAGCATAAAGTGACCACACCATACCACCCTCAAACAAGCGGCCAAGTGGAGGTCTCAAACCTCCAAATCAAGGCCATTCTAGAGAAAATCATGGGTAGTTCGAGAAAGGATTGGGCTAAGAAGCTAGACGATGCATTGTGGGCATACCAGACGGCGTTCAAAACACCTATTGGGACTACACCGTTCAATCTTCTCTACGGGAAGTCATGCCACTTACCGCTCGAGCTTGAGTACAAGGCCATGTGGGCCGTGAAGCTCCTAAATTTTGATCTCAAGTCGGCACAAGAAAGGCGTTTGATCCAACTCCAAGAACTCGATGAGATTAGGCTTGAAGCCTATGAGAGTTCCAAGATTTACAAAGAAAGGACTAAGGCTTTCCATGATAAGAAGATTGTGCGCAAAGACTTCAAAGAGGGGGATCAAGTCTTGCTCTTTAACTCGCGCCTCAAGTTGTTTCCCGGGAAGCTACGGTCTAAATGGTCTAGTCCCTTTGTGATCAAAGAAGTGAGGTCTTATGGAGCCGTTGTTCTTGTGAACAAGAATGGAGAAGAATTTGTTGCTAATGGCCAAAGACTCAAACCATACCATGCCAATGAAATCATTGAGGAGGGAGTCTCACTTCCTCTCGATGATGCTTCTCACGCTTGATTGGGGTAACCAACGTCGAATTTAGTGACGTTAAACAAAGTGCTCTTGGGAGACACCCCAAGCTTATCATTGTATATACTCTTCGTTTTATGATTTTCTTTCTTTTGTAGTTCGTTTGATGTTTTGCTAAGTGTTTCTAGGGGCCCAAAAGTAAGGTGGTCACGGTTTGAAACAAAGAAAAGTAAGGGGAGGACGCCTACACCGAAGCCACGGTCCGGTGTGGCCATGTGGTGTGAAGGCAGAGCGTTTTAGTGCTAAGCACCGGATCCCTACACCGACTAGTTCATGCGGTGCGGAGAAGCCACACCGATCGGCCACACCGACCCGTGATGACCTATCAGTGCGGTGTTGACCAGAATTTGAATTCTGTTGACCAGATCTATTATCCACTGGTCCGCCCGCTTCCTTAATCCGGTTAAGGTCCGACCCACCCAGGTAAGTCTCCTTCCTCTCTCTTTTTCACGCGACCCAAGCCTCTCTCTTGCTCCATTTTCGCAGCCTCCATGTTTCTTCTCATCAAGGACCCATTTTCTTCATAACTTTCTCCCTACTTGCTCAAATTTCTTGATTCAAGTTGCTAAATTCCCAATTTTCTCTTCTCTTTTTGGATCCACCAACGTTTTTCTTACTTGAGCACTCATTCCCAAGGTATTTAACTCATGCTTTCTTTGACAGGATGAGCTTGTTCTTGAGTAGAAATTTTGTGATTTTGTTTGGGAAATGCATTCACTTGTGCTTACACCTTGGGATTGAGCTAGAAAATAGTTGGGTTGGTGGATCTTGTGCTAATTTGTGCTCCATTTGAGAAATTTTTGATAATATAAGATCTTGTGCTAATTTGAGATTAAAAGTTGAACCTTTGAGAATTTAATTAAATTTTGGAAACCATCCACCACTCCTAGAGATCTTTGCCTCTTTAATTAGAATTTTGCAATTTTAATTTGAGGATTTGGGATTGTGAATTCGAAAATTAAATCTCTTGGTCACCCTTGCTTGAAATTTGAGAAGAGCCATATCTTTGCTTCTTGAAACTCATGTGGATTTTGAGAAAATTGTAGGAACCATGGCTAGGGACAAGGCGACACCAAAACAAACTAAGGCCAAGGTTCAACCAAAGAACAAAGATGGGGCCGTTGCAAAGGTCCCCAAAGCCAAGGGCAAGGCCATGGCTAAGGTCCCCAAAGCCGCGGGCAAGGGCAAGTCAACAAGCTCAAAGGCTAGTGGGAAAAAACTTGACCTAGTAACAAGCTCACAAGCCAACAAGAAAGGCAAGGGTATTGTGAATGAGGAAGAAGAAAGCTTGTATGAGGGAGAGAAGGAAAGAGAGCCAACCGTGGAGGAGTACTTTGAGAAATTTCATGGAATGAAGTTCGAACAAGGGAAATTCGTGGATCCGGTGGTATTGGAGAAAATGGGCATTTATGAAAACGTGAAAATGGTGTTCAAAAATATGGGACTCGAGAAGTTCATGAGGATGAGGGATGAAGCCCACAAATTCCTAACTTGCAAGTTCCTAGCAACACTAAGAGCAAGGTTCTATGGTTTGGGACATAAGAAAGCGGATGCAAAGACCGGGTTCGGAATCCTCGAGTTTGATATTGACCAAACCACGTACCGGGTCTCTTTCCATGAGCTTTGTGAGATCTTTAGGTTCAAGGAAGAAGGCACCTACGGTGAGCAATACTTCCACTATCCCAAGGGTGAGCTTCCACACCTTTGGAAGACAATCGCCTCCGAAGAATATTAACCCGGCAACTTCAAGAACACAAGCATCCGAAACCCGGCTCTTCGGTATGTACACAAAGCATTGGCTCACTTGTTTTATGCCAAGGTGGAGTTTGGCATGGTTGCAAGCAAAGAGATGGAATTGATGGGTCTTGGGTTAAAGCCTCTCCTCACGACTCTCCGCAACGGGAAAGAATTCGAAGGCAACGAGAAGACCCCTTGTCTCGCCAATCTTTTGGTGAGACATTTGCTTCTCTACAAGAATTGGGCTTGGGAGACTACGGCGAGAAGAGTCGCATTGAGCATCGGTTGGCTTATAACACCAATTCTCAAAGCAAAAGGGGTGAAGTTGTCGGTTAACCAAGTGGAGTATACGCTTTTGGATGAATCTTACCTTGCACCGACACGATTTTTCAAGGGGAAGATAGAGGGAAAATTTGCCTTCAATCTTAGGCTAAAACAAATAGTCCAAGTGCAAGTCTTGCTGCCCAATACTGCCCTCACCAACCTCAATGAGCCAAGGAATATCATGTTCTACCCGACCAAGGAGAATCTCTACAACCAGACCGTCGACGCACCTATTGACGCTTTCCGCAAGCACAAGGCCCTTGGTCCCGAAGATGAAGCGACAAATGAGTCGCCTTCCGAGCCCGTCTATGGTTGTGAATGCTATTACTTCGATCCATTTGATGGTGTCATGACTACCGTTGCCACACGCCAAGCTGATATTCTCATATTTTACTTGTTTTAGCATGCATTCTACTTAGCGTTTTGAGTCACATGCATGCATAATCATTGTTTTCCTTAGTGTTTTGGTCTAAATTAGAGTCTAGCTAGGTTTCATTAATTCCTAGTGAGTCTTGCATCATTTGGAGTGTTTTATAGGTGCTTGGAGTCATTTTGGAGAAGTTTGGAGTTATGGAGCATAAGAGAAGGAAGGGGTCATCCGAACCGTCCAAAAGAACCTGCCGAACAAAGGCTCTCTGATATGATTTAGCTTCGGAGGTGATCATGAAAGTTGTAGAGGGATGAGTTATGTTTCTACCGGATTTTGAATCAAGTCATTCGGACCGGTGGTTTGGAAGATATGGCCTTTTTACTGAAGCCATGCCCGACTAGCCGCGAAGATGTCAAACAATACCGACCAGCATTGGGTCGGTACCATGGGTCGGTATTGCTCCAGGCACTTATACCGATCAGAAGCCCTTCTCAACACCGACCCAGATCAGCTCGGCATGAAGGATCAGGAAGATTTGTACCGACCCATTCTGGGTCGGCACAAACCAAGCGGCACAAACACGGCAGTGCAGACCAACCCATTTGTATCGGCAGAACGAAGTGGATCCAGTCCGATTTAGCCTCGACGGTCTTCATGGAAGTTGTCGGCGAATGAGTTAGCTTGCCAGAACAGTTGGAATTAAGGCATTTGGATAAGCGGTTCAAGCGATATCGCGAGTTTACCGAAGGTGTATCCGTCTGGCCGCGAGACCAACGCCGACCAGCATTGGATCGACACAAGAAAGATTAGTACCGACCTGTTCTGGACCGGTACTAACTGATCGGTACAAAGGCAAAGATTAGTACCGACCTGTCCTAGCTCGGTACACTTGGTCGGTACTAATCCACTCCCAAATCCATCCCCATGAAGCCAGCCGAAGTTTCTTAACGATCCGGCAGAACGAAGAGGTTACAGTCCGATTCAGCATCAATGATCTTCATGAAAGATGTAGATGATTGAGTCATCTGACTTCTGGAGGTGGTTTCATGTCATTCTGATCCGTGGTTAGAAAGATACATCATATTTATCAGAGACATGTCTGTCTGGCGTCCAAACGAGTGCTGCTCCCAATACGACTTCTGAAAGATCAACCCAGACGAAGGGTTTCCAATCCGATTCAGCTTCTACCTTCTTCATGAAAGTCGAATATATGTGAGTTAGCTGTCGCCTGGAGGTGGTTTCAGGTCATTTGGACAAGTGGTTCAAAAGATATGGCGATTTTACCAAGTGTATGTAGACCAGTACCGACCCGTCCCCATCCGGCACAACTCGAGCGGCACAAACACAGCTTTTTGTACCGACCCACTCTCGGTCGGTACTACAGCTCGGCACTAACTCAGCGATCACACCGATCGACTTCACCCGGATAAGTCTCACACAACATGCAACTTCAAGATCAGTACCGACCCGTCCTAGTGCGGTACAAGCTGCTCGATGCTGAGGCAGAGACCAATACCGACCCAGCTCCACTTCCAATACCGATCCAAGACCACTCGGCGTGAACTCGTCCAAGCGGCAACACCAATAAGCTCACGACCAAAAGACTTGTACCGACCTACTTGTACCGACCCAGGACTGGTCGGTACAGAGCCCTTATGTGCCTCAAAACCAGATTTGACCGGGTCAATACCCGGTTTGTTCTGGGTTGACCCGGTTTGCCCTTTTTGCTTTAAATACTTTTGAAACCTAATTTTTGTAGCAAGCTTTCTTCTTTCTAGAGTTGGGTTTTATCCCAAACTCTTCTTATGATTTTGGAGGGATTTTGATTGTTCTTCATACAAATGCCACTCTAGAGAAGATTTCTTCAACTCTATCTTTTATTTATCTTTATTTCTTTTTCTCTTTTGTTCTTCATGTTTAGACTTTAGGCTTTTTGTTGGTTTTTGGATCATGCTTGATTATTGATGGTTTGATGATTGATTTGTGATGCTTATATTCTTAATCATTGCTTTCCTTTCTTTCTAAGTGATCTTAATGCTAGATTGGGCTTGAGAGAGTCAATCTAGATCTTTGGGAATTTCACACCCACAAGGTGTTTGATGAAATTCCCCAAAGAACTTAGAAAGAGATAAACATTCTTAACCTATGAGAGTAGTTGCTTAAGGTGTTTATTGGTTGATTTGAATATTGATCTTAATGCTTGCTAATCATTTCATCACAAATGAGAGTTTGATCTTGATTTAGTGATTAGCAAAGTGATTAGTGCCTTGAGAGAGGATTAGTCATAATTAGTGATCTTAACCTAAGGAATAGCATTGATTGTGTGTATTAGCATCGTTAGTCAATTGTCTTGATGATTAGATGATGACGATTTAGGTTACATCTTGTTAGATCCTTCACTTAGGTTGATCTTAAAGCTAGTTTTGGATTGAGAGATCAAAACTAGAGCTTAGGCGTTTCACGCCCGAGAGGTGTTCGATGAAATGCTTGAACCAAACCTTTTGTGAGCCTTTCATGCCTAGCCAATGAGAGTTGATGTCTAGGGTGATTAGTGAACTAAGTGGAATTGGAGATTAAAGCTTGTTAATCATCTTATCACAAACGAGAGTTTGTTCTTGATTTGGTGATTAACAAAGTGATTAGTGCCACGAGAGTGGATTAGTCATAATTGTGAATTCCTTGTTCTAGGATAGTGTTTAATTCAATCTAAATCATCATTGTTTGTTCATTAATCATCTTCTTGATAGTTAATTCATTTTCCAACACCTCTAGCCTTTGTTTTCTTTCTTGCATTTTACTTTCTTAATCTAAAAACATAAAAACCCAAAAACATTTTCTCTAGCTTAGGAAGGTTCATGTATTCTTAGTGCATTGATCTTAACCCCTATGGATTGACACCTCTTATGCTACAATGACAAGCATAGAGGAATTGATGTGAACATAAAAAAAAACCCGTTATCACAAGCTCACCACCAAAAAAGACTCCTCCAACGTTGGTGCAAATGGCAAGATCAAAGCATGAAAAAGATGGCAAAGGCGATAAAGGGATTGAGGAAGACGGTGAAGACCATGGGCCAAACAATCAAAGAGCTCAAAAGGAAGGGTGAGGCTAGCACATCTAGAGCACGAGAAGAAGAAGGCGGTGACTTGGACTTAAGCCACTCATTGCTTGGAGGAGAAACAGTGGCACACGAAGGGACAAGCCACTCCTTGGCACATGGAGAGAAGGCGGCAAAGAGGAAAGCCATGAGATCCCCTTCTCCATGTTCTAGCAACCCGTCACTCTCTGTGGGGTCTTCATCCCCATCTCATAGTTTCTAGTTACAATTCCAAAACCCTTGTAAATAGTTCTTATTTTTATTGAGTCATGCATTGTATAGTTCTCTTTGTTTTTGGTTCTTCCCTTGAATTTATTTCACACCGGGACGGTGTGATTTAAATTTGGGGGAGGGACCGGTATCTAATCTTGATTATTTTGATCTTATTTTTGATTTAGCATTTTGAGTCTCATACATTCATGCATTCATCTAAGGCATATATAAAATAAAATATATATATATATAAAATAAAAAATTCAAAAATTTTTCAAAATTTGAACACAAAAAGAAGTCATTTAGTTTGCATTTGTATTTGTATATTGAGTCTAAGTTTGCATATCTAGGTCTCATTTCATATGCATGGGAGCAATGATGAGCTTTCCTTGTAGGGTAGCACCTTAAGAAATCGATTCAATCCCCACGTTCGTAGTTGTTTGATGCACTTAGGTGAGTTCGAAAGTAAAGATGCACTATTTTTAGATCTCAGCATCATCATACTTGCCTTGATCGAAACAAGCTTGAATTGCATCCAACCCCATATAAGTGATAACCCTAATTTTGACTTGTAAATATCGTATTTGTGCATTTTTGAATGGATTCTTGGATCACTATATACATACTTGGATAATCTTCTCCTTTTCACCACTCTTGTTTATCCAAGTAGCTATATCCCATCATTGGAATGGTTTCCCCTACCTTGACCTTAACCTCCTTTCTAGCCATTGATATTCGTTTGTGATTGGTGAGGCCTTCTTTCGAGCAAATTTGGCAAAAAGTGTTAGGTTTAGGGCGACAAGGAGGAATTCTCTTGTAGATTTAGCTCCATCATCACAGAGTTAATCTAGGAGTAGGCTAGCTAGGGTGGTAGCTCTTGGTTTGACATTTGGAACAGATTAGAAACATGGTGAATGGATTCGTTTGGAATGGCATGGTGGAATGGAAAGAATAAATAAGGAGAAAGGAATAGGGGATTGAAACTAATAGATTGGTTGGTGCAAAAATCGTAAAAGATAGCTCTATGTATAAGATTACCCTCAAAAGTCCAAAAAAAAAAAAAAAAGAGATAAGCCAAAAAGGCAAAAACATCAAGGAAGTGCAAGAGGCGTGAATAATAATGAAGAAAAATGAGAGCTAAAGTTACAACAAAAGAAGCACCAAACCACAAAAACAAGGAAGAAGAAGCTAATCCCCAAGTGAGAAGAAGATGAAGAGAAGGAACAAGAAGCACGTTTGGGTCATGAAGGCAAAATGCCTTGAGGGAAAAGGGTAGCTTAGGATTGGGGCGAAATGGGTTAGAAATGTTAGGGTTAGAGACATCTTAGGCATTGGGTAGATGAGAATTCACCCTTGTATGCATAGGTTGCCTTTTACCTTTAGCATTTTGCTAAAGTTTGCTCCTTCCATGAGAGATCCTTATACTTGATTACCCATGCGTGACAATGAGATCATTTTTATCTCATAACCGAGTCCCTTGCCAAACGAATTCATTTGACCTTGCATAAATGATACGATTCTTCCCGGGAATCGGCACTCGAAGGCCGTAGGAGGATAATCCTTGACTTGGCGGAATTGTGAAACCGGATGTTAGGGTATTTTAAACCTTAATCCCCTAGCTTACTTAAGACAACTCGATCAAACAAGGCAGTGGAACCGCTGCTGTAGGAATTTGTGGAGCAAGATGATAAGGTATTGGAAACCTTATGCCCAAGACTCACTTAATACAAAACACACAACAAGGTTGATAGTTTGGTTCACACAAAAGGTGATGATAAACCCTTTGCTATAACCGGTTTTGATAACTTGGATGAACACACCAAGAGATCAACACTAGCTCACAAAGAACTAGAGACAAAGAAGTTCATTCTGAACTTACAAGAAGAGAATTCTCTCTCACAAAAGGCACAAGGCACGTTTTTACTAAAAAAGATGGTTGATTCTTTTTCTTCCATATTACATCACATATAAACAAAAGCATAAAACTAACTAAGGTAGAAAGACTAACTAGAGTTTAGTAAACATACAGCATAATTTAGGGAGAAAATAAGAAAGCTAAAAACAAGTCAAACAAGTCTTAGTCACAAAACACAAGTTGCAATAAACCTTGGCGTCATGAACAGTACCAACGTGAATAGTGCACGTTTTTGAAACTGTTCAAAATAGTTCCTTGCTTCTAGAATGGCTGCTGGATTTGATCATGGGATTTTTGGGCTTCTCTTGGGCTGGGCATTGCACAAAAACAATAGGAAGAACAGTCTTGGGTGCTGGACTTGGATCTTGACCACAAGAACTTGTTTTGGGTTTGGAATCCACAAAAACAAGTGAACTTTGTAACTTAGGCTCCCTTGGTCTTCTTGTGTTTAATTGTGGTTGCTGGGCCAAGGCATGATCATGGTCTATGTGCTTAAGGTCCTTAGACAGCCCATCAAATGACTTAGCAGATTTCTTGTGTGTTGAACTCGTTTTTAGAAGCAACACGTTCTCTGGATACGTCCTCAATGTTTGGCCGTTATAGGGCGACTGATACGTCGGTTTGAGACGATCTTTAGTATTTCGGAAAGTAGACTCACAGAGCTTTGTTTGCATAGGTCGATCGTTTCCTGAAGAGACGTGAGCTGGTAGCGACGTTAGTTTGAATAACGCCTTTGAATCTGTGCTCTTCATGCAAACGTTTCCGTCATGCTTCACGGTTTTAAGCTCCTTGGCTACATGCCCGGTTACAAGCTCCTTCTCTTGGTTGCTGCTGTCCAGTATCACATCAATAAACGCGATTCACGGTTACATCATTAATCAATGTTAAGCGGTTGGAGAATACGATTGCTTGTGTAGATTGGGGTTTGGATTTGATGCATGATGAGATAGGAATGGCTAACTTCTTTGGAGTAGACGCGCTTAGTGCATTTTAGAACTACAAACTTGGACGTTGCATGTGATTTCCTTTCGTGCTAGTTGTGGATTTGAGCTCCCACTCTCATATACCTTCTTCCTCTTCTTATTCTTGGACGACCGCTGGATTGTTGATGACTCTGGGCAATTGTCGATAACTAATGATGTGAGAAACGAGAGATTACAGATGGATCGGAGGGTGAGATGGCACCCGCCGATTTGAATCCTCCAAGGTCCGGTGTCTAGCTCTTGGTTGATTTCGGAGCTACATATCGGGATAATCTCTGAGAAATTCGATCGTCGGGGTGATGATGGATGTGAAATCATCGATGACGAAGGAGATGAAATCCGCCGGCGGCGATCGATTCAAAACAATTCTTTTTTAATGTTCTATTTTTTTTAATCCCTTTAACCTTTAATGAATGCTAATTTTGGTAGCTTCCCAAATAGGGTGATATATTTGTCAAGCTTTAGTTTTTTTGTGCCATTTTGATCAATTTCTCTATTTAAAACCTAAAATAATTTTGAATATAAAAATTACAAAATTATCTCGAATATTTTTTTTTGAATATGAATGGATTTATTATTATTTCATAATATCATAATAATTAAAAAACTAAATTATTCCTTTAATGGAAAATAAATACTTTCCTTATTCTCATCAATAATTTTAAAAGACAATTATATCATTTCTTATTTCAATTATTTTTTCTTATTTGTAATGACATTTCATGTAATAACTTACAAAAAAAGTTTATTTTCAAAAATATCTTTTTAAACCGGGCCAATTATTTTCTTTTAATTTGCCTTGGCTAAGGTTGATTGGGGGATATTTTACTAAAATAATTTTGGTCAAAAGAAAGTCACTTGTTTTCTCACGTGGTTGACTGGTTGTCTTCATTATTTAAGAAACCCGTAGGGTGGGAGATATTCATTGCGTGTTTGTGGAGACCATGAAACCATCTCCGACTTCAAAGGTGAGAAAAATTCCATTCTAATGTTGTGAGGATAAACGACTTTCACTTAATCTCTACATACTCCATTGATTCGGCTTCTAAACTTATTAGCGATGTCAATTAACGATTTCTTTTCCTGATCTGGCTACATTGTTTACTGCGGCTCTGATTATTGTGGTTTATTCTTAGAAAAATATGCAAAGAGCACAAACAATGTTCATATTTCTACAAAGTGTTCTACTTTACATACTTGTTGGTTTTGAGTGGATACAGTTTGTTAATCAGTACTTGAGCTCAAATTTCATGTTTCAGGTACCACTAGAGATAGGGTCTGTCTCTATGGCTTCAATGAATTGTCTTCCAGATGAGCTTCTTGTCGAAATCTTATCCTTTCTTCCAACAAAACATGCTGCTTCAACCTCTCTTCTCTCCAAGAGGTGGAGGACTCTGTTCGCTTTCCAGCATAATCTTGACTATGAAAATTCCATCTTCTTGCACCCTGAAAAGGGTAAATGGGATAAGGGCTACATCAAAAAGAGTTTCAGGGATTTCGTAGAAAGAAGATTGGCTTCCCAAGGCCGTAGCCATCTAAATAAGTTATCACTAAAACTTAAAGAGAATTGGAAAGATAACGTTGACCGCTGGATATGTAATGCCCTGGAACACGGTGTCTCTGATCTTCGTCTAGGCATCAAATCTCCGTGGCGCCGTCATTTCCCATCCAAAGTCTTCACCAGCACAACACTGGTTAATCTATCATTGGGAACACAGATACACATCGCAAGTGTTCCTTCGGATGCATCTCTCCCAGCACTAAGGGTTCTCTTCCTTGATTCAATTTCATTTAAGGCTGAACAATTCTCTGATGTGTTTCTTGCTGCTTGCCCTGCACTTGAGGACTTAACCATATATCACAAGTCTTTTCCAGGAATGCCACAGGTCATATCCAGCAAAACCATTAAGAGACTCTACTACTCTGGGTATACTTGGCATGAGTCTCCACAATGTAATTTTGATTCACTTGCCAAAGCTACACTGGACCTTCATTTCCCAGAAGGTGAGAATCATTGGGGGATACATGCCCTGGATGTCACAAATATCATCAGTGGGATACGCAACGTCATGACCCTTCACTTGACTTTATCTGCTGTCGAGGTCAGTTTCAGTGTATGCTCTCATCATCCTTGGTTAGAAACAGGAAAACATTCTTTGTGTGTATTTCAGGTGATTTCGGTATGCTACAAAGGTGAATTACCTGTGTTCAACAACCTCGTTGAGTTAGTGTTTTCGAGTAAAAAAAGACGAGGTTGGAAAGTGTTTCTGCCACGTCTGCTTGAGCATTCTCCAAACCTAACAACTCTGGTTCTCTCGATAAGAAGCAAACCCTGAACAAATCTTACTTTGTATGTATGATTGTGGCCTGACATTAAACTAGCCTCTCCTCTTGATGCTTCAGGGTATGGAGTGTAACACATATAGACGATCTCGTGTTGACGGGATTCGCATTCCCCCAAATAACCAAGTAAAGATGCTGCGTATCATGCAATATCAAGGAAGTTCAAACCAGCTGAATCACATTAGCCATTTCTTACTGAAAATGGATTGTCTTGAAGTGGGAGAATTTATGTTACACCTGCAATGGATGACCCCAAAAAGTTGCAACTCACAGAGGATCTGTTGAAGCTTCCCACAGCTTCATCCAAGCTCAAGATACAAGTCATGTGATCATCATCATGCATTCGTTGTTATATTTCTACAACCGTCAAATAATAAGGGTTTTTGTTTTAATAATTTATCAATGTAAAAACGAAAAAAACAACTTGTTAGTTTGCCCTGCCAAGTCCATGTTTAGGGGTTTCGAGGTATTTTGCTCCATAAGCTATATGGCTTCTTGAACAACTGTGTTTCCTTTTTTTGAGTGTCTTTCTGTTTAAACATAGTAGTATTCATAATCTTGTATTCTCCAGCAAAACGTGCACAGCTCTGATGTTTTTTTATTGTACTTTGGCACCTGCTTCGGGCTTCTCCGTCCTCTCTCTATGTCACCTTCTTCGTCGTCATCTGCATGTATGTATGTTTGTTCATGGGTTTTGCCCAAAGTTGATTCTATCGTCCAGTGATGATGTCGATATCTCCCAGACCTGAAAAGTTTTCAACTTTTTGCAATTATATATATAAACTAAATGTATGCCCGCGTGATGCTTGAGATATATTTTAATTTTCTAGTCATTGCCTCTGACATTGGCCCTGAAAAGGGTTGGACATTTGGTTTCTTCTAGGGTTCCACAAATTTGATATTTTGTTGCTCAGACTGTGTTATGGAGGGAGAAAGCAACCAGAGTGGACTTGGGGAGATGGTAGGAAGGCGAACAGTGCCGCATGTTATAAAGGGGAAACACATCGGAGGATCAGATGGTGAAAACAAGACTTTTGCGTATGAATGATCAAAACACAAAAGATTAATTCTAGCTCCAAGTATGGGTAGAAAAAAATTGTTATCTTAGGTATTAGTTTTGCAGTTCAGAATTTAGTATGGCTTCAGCTTGTGTTTAAATTGTCTGCAAAAAAAGTCTGTTTTTCAGACGACGACATATTAGGATCAGAATACGGTTTTTCAGAATTGTAATGTCCTATTGGTTTAAAGCTAGCTGCGTATGAGCAGTTTGATTTATGGACTTGGGAGATATTTCTACGAGAGCCTACAAATTCTGGAATCAAACCAATTATACAGAAATTCAAACGAGAAATAGGCCTAAGTTTTTATGGCGAATAAAGAGCTAAGACTAGCCAAATAAAGATGAGGGTAGTAAGAGTTCCTTACTACAGGCTATTCTCTACAATAGAACATTCAAGGCCGTGCTCTTTTGTTGCTGCATCCAGGGCACTTGTACTGTTTGATATGCTCAGCTCTAGCTGGAGTTATCTTCACACACTTCCCGTGGAACCATACCTCACAAACGTCACAGCAGATCCAGAATTCATCAGTACCATCACCGTCTCCACAGGCTCCACAAAGGGTTTCGCCGTGTTCATCCTCATCCTCTTCATCTGATGCTTCTTCCTCCTTGTTTGCCTGCATGGTCTTCGAGCTTTTGCCATCTGAGGTTCTCTGCATTCCGAAACAAAGGATTATATTAAACTACTCAGTAAAACCTAAGCAGAATTTCAAAACCAATCCAACTAACACAATGTTTCTGGTGAAGGTAAACTTTAAAGTTGAGATTGATCAACCATTGCCTCTTTGTTTTATCACCATACTAAGCTTCGACTGTATGCTCTATAGTCTATAGAGACTTCCAAGATCATGAATTAACCAAGATTCCCGCAATAAAATAGAAACAAAAATAGTTTGAACTGATAACAACATGAAAAACATATGTCCACTTTGCCAATCTTAGTTTCCCAAAACTCTAAAAACCAAAGAGGAAAAAGGAAAGCATGGGTCTTTACCACTTTTGAATTCGACTTTGATACGTTGCCATTTTGATTCGCAGCAGAGGACTTGTCCTTCGTTTGTTTCTTAGCAATTCCAGTCACTACTTCAAATATAGTAGGAACCCCATTGATCATATCGAACAAGCGTTTCCTAAATTAGACAAGTTAAATCATACCAGTGAGCATAATATTACATGTGGGAGCACATCTCTAAAGTCATGAATCCATTTACCTATCAGCCTTGTCGAAAGCGAATCTTGAACCGAAGTAAAACGAGACAGAAAGCAACCAAGTGTCGCTATGAATAGCAACAAGAGAAAGCCATTCCTTTTCAGAAAGCCCATCTCTTGCAAAGTTAATGCCAAGAGCTGGCTCTGGAAGCTCTGGAGGCACTTCTTCAGCAGGTAAATTGACTTCCCATTGTTCATTTGGTAACCCATACAAGCAAAGATTCTCCTTCTCTGAAATCCAAAATTGTATATATTATCATACGATACGAAACCAAATCGATTCAAATTACCACATAAGATTCAGGATTCAAATCAGTTTGTATAGAGAATACAAAAGACATATACAAAGGAGATGGAAACTCAAAATTGAGAAGAAAATCGAGCAAAAGATAGAAACCCTAACCAGGGTCGCATTTCTGGTAAAACTCTTGAACATCTGCAGACGAAAAAAACAACGAATCTATTAGATCGGAGAAGAAAACATCACACAAACACATCCGAACACGCTGGAAAATCCAGCAGAATTCTTCTAAATAAAACAAAAAAAAAACTCAGACAAAATTGCGTATACCGGTGGTGAGAGCTTTAACAATGGCGGCTCGACGGCCTTTGAAATCCCTGAATACTTCTTCTACAGTGCGAGGATTGTAGAGCCCAGCTCCTCCTTCCATAGCTCTCTCTCTCAGAGGTTTGGGTCTTTTTTAAAAATTAATCAAATGAAGACGAATAAGCTGCGCCGTGGACTGTGACAGACCCGATCTTTTTATTGCCAAAGTCTTTGCTTTTGGTCAAAGAATTGGGCGTTCGGGTTGGTTCGGGTCGGGTCTGGTGGATAGGATTGGGCTAAGTTCGGATCTGTAGCAAGAGCCCATGCTCGTTAACTAAATTAACTAGAGATGTGAATTAGTGTTTGAGATGTTAAAAATAAGCCGAAAGTTCACGGACTGGCCTGATTCAACAGTGCAAAGTTCATCAGTTTTGTATATTTAGCTGGTTTTTTTTTTTTTTTTGTCACGTATATTTGGTTGATTATCTTTATCATTTGGAAGGTATTTTTGCAATGGTTTAGAGCCGGAGTTGAGATTAGCTGTACATCTTGAAGCCACATGACATACTTGAGATGGTCTCTATTGCTTTCGTCGGAATTCGTTTTTGACGAAGTGGTGTTGACCACTTTCTTGTGGGTTTTCTGGCGGAGATGTCTATCGGAATGACCGGATATTGAGCACGATGGAATCGTTGTTTTGAGCATTGTTGGAGGTGGGTTGCGCACTCCCACTTTAGCCCGACCCAAACCAAAATTGGCCCATTTACCGACCTAAAAGCCCACAAAGCCCACGAGGCCCGACCGGACTTGTCGGTGCCGAACTCCGAGAAAAAGGAAGTTATCCATATCGCCTCCGAAAAAAGGAAATTGTCCATATCAAAACCTAGAAGAAAAAGGAAGTTGTCAATGTTTAGACTGACTATTACATAAATAAATAGAGAAGCTCCCCAAGGAGGAGAGCCATCCATTATTCATCCCCGAGAGCTTACAGACCAATTTTTGTGAATTTTTCGGCTTAGTTTCTAACTTAGTTTTTTTTCTTTCTATTAGCTCGTCATCCCGACGACTTAATTTTCCTTGTACTTCGCCTAGTTACGCTTTAATAAAAGAGATTTTCAGATCCCCTTGTGGATATCCGTATCTTACAAGCATTATAACGTAGTGTATTCACTTGTCAAAATCAAAGTTGATTTGAATGAGAAATGGAGATCCAAATTGGGTGACTTGAAAAGCTTCTAAAGCTTCAAAATTGGTTAATTGTAAAAATTAGCAAATGTCCCACATTAGAAGTATGGATGAAAATTCTCTTGGATATAAAGTAAAGAATTTATAACAAATCTCAAAAACCTTGAATACACTTCAGTGTATTGAAGAGAAGAGATACTTGAACCGAGCTCAGGCTTTAGCTTTCGAGTTTTGGCAAATGCACCAACGGCTCAAAAGATTATTCTTTTAACCCAAATTCATTTTGCATTAATTATGTTCTTGATTGAGTCAACAAAAATATCTCCTTGAATTGAATTTTGTAACAACAAAATCAAAGTTGATTAAGGTTGTAACATAAAATTCAATCACGTTATTATGATGACAATTGATGCTCATCACTCCACTTTTATTTGTTAACGTTGGACTTGAACTATTTAGTCAAGCAAATGTTTAGCTTCTCCATAGCTAAGAACATAGCAAATCCCTCACTAATTTTGAAATTACAACACATAAAAAGCGTTTGTTAGATTATGTTCTTAAGTTGTAAGAGACATAATAGTTGTAGCTGTATCTTGGGATTTGGAACGTCATGTAACCGTCACACTATGGGACGTTTACAGAATTAAAGAAAGAGATTCGCCTCGACTCTGCCAATATTCTTCCTAATTCTTGTATTGGTATCGTTTTTATATTATGTTTGTCGATCTATTTATGTGATTTCTTTACAAGTTATCAGCTAGACCATGTTGTAGAAATTGCGTTCCTACAGTTGTAACTATGTAAACGGATGTATTGACAATGGTTGTCACTAAAGAGTTGCAAGTCATAAGGGACGCATGAACAATCAGTTTTATTATCCTAAAACCAATACTTGGAAGATGAAGATGATTGTAACAAATACATGTCAAACACATGGGAAAACATTTCAAAAGCCAAAGGTTAATTGTATAAATGCTTAACTTGATGGAAAACGAAGCGAGAGCCTTTGTTTTAAATGTGATTCTCATTGGTTTCGGAGCCATAACTATCCTAATATAGAATTACAACTCTTGGCAATAATGAATGACTATGAGATGGAGATATTAGATGATGACATGGTTGAGCTTGGTGATGAGGCCTTCGATACTAGCTCAACCGAATCTGAGGAGGAAGTCATCAACGTTCCAACTATGAGGCAAACTCCAAGAACCAGATCAGGCACAAGAGCTTTAAGGGAGGAGTTCAACAAGTCTGTAAAGAATCTCATCATACTCATAGAGTTTGAAGAATTCTAAGAATCCGAGATCACCAAGGAAACGCAAGAAGATGTTCAAGAATACATTAAGACTCCAACAATACCATTCTTGCCAATTTTACAGGGAAATAAGGAAGCTGATATCTTCATCATTTCAAAGCAGACTCAAGAGGTCCAAGGAAATCACTAAATGGGTATGTGATCCATTTGTGCTTTTTTTCCCTTATCCAAGTTTTGTCCCAATGAGTTTTCTTGGAAAGGTTTTTAATGAGGCAAATGGTTTACATTATCATTGGCCCATTTAGTTGATCTTCCTCAAGCCCAACAACATGAAGATTTCGACCATGAAGTTCAAGAGTCATTCTTTTGAATTCAAACTAAGTTTTAATGCTTACTCTTTCTCTCTCCTTCATGCAGACTTTGTTGTTTTATTTATGATCTCTTTGTAACTCATTTTCGAAGGTAACTTATTTTTGAAGTAGAATCGAGATTTATCTCTTGCTATTTTTTTGTGAAAGAAGTAGTTGTCTGTTAATTTTCTTGTGAGCGATTCCTTGAAGTTAGAGTGTATCAGACTTATCATAGATCCCTTCCATAGATCTGTGTGGCGTCTATCATTCCCTCATCTATCAATCCTTTACCGATTCTTCAAAGAGTTTTGTACGGCCAGTTGAACAGTCACCATTGCTATTCTCCATCAGTCATCACTATCAATTCTCTAAAGAGTGTTGTACGGCCAGCTAAAGTGTCTTCACCTTTCGTCCTTGTAAGAACGAGTGCCCCTTATTTCTACATCATCTAGTATCAGAGCTTAACGCTCCAAATCAGGTATTATCTATCCTTGCTTTGTTCATTTCGTTTTGTTTTCGTTTGCTTTGTGTCGAGTCATAGAAAGTTAAGAAAACCCATAAATTTTATTATTTCAATTCATTGTTTGCTTGTTCTTGTTAGATCTGCTCTAGATCTGTGTTATTTGCTATATAAAACGTTTAGATCCAGTGATTTTAGTTATCATTTCATCGAGTTTCATCCTTGTTTTGCTTTTGTCTTTTCAAATTCTAGATCTGTTTGTGTCGAGTTCTCTTGTTACTGTTTTGTGTCCTTTCATTTTCTTTGCACTTGATCTGTGTGTTTAAGTGTGAGACAGGAACTATGGGAGAACCAGGAGATGTGAACGTGGCTGAAATGGCTGCATGAAATGCTTGCAGCCATTCAAACTCAACTTCAAACGATGGGAGAACGCATAGCTCGGATTGAGCAGCCTCCACCTGTGCGCAGGAATCCTATTAGAAACGTGAATGCGCAGAGAGCAAATGAAGAGGAGGATGACTTGCATGAGTCTGATGATGATCCACCTGATTCTGATCAGAGACAAAGGAGATAGCACATTCGAAACAAAGGCAGAGTAGAGGATGCACGTCATGGAAATCAAGACATCAAACTTTCAGCCCCAACCTTTGCGGGAAAGGTTAATCCAGATGCTTACCTTGATTGGGAAAGGCGTATGGAGTATATCTTTGAGTATTACAACTACTCTTATCAAAGGAAAGTGTCTTTACTTGCTGCTCAACTCACTGAGAGTGCATTAGCTTGGTGGGACATAGATGTTTCCGAAAGAAGAAGGCATAGACATGGGCAAATCAGTACGTGGGATGATATGAGGTTTCAACTGAGGAAGAGATACGTGTCTGCCTATTACTATAGAGACCTGCAGAAGAAGTTCATAAAGCTTACTCAAGGATCCAAATCTGTTGAAGAATACTTGATGAGTTTGAAATGCTTAAGAACTGATTGGAAACTAAGGATTCGGAGGAAACTTTGATGGCACAATTTGTAGACGGTCTTTAAGACAGGATTGTGAGAAAAGTTGAGAGACAAACTTATCATGACATGGATGAGTTGCTGCATCTTGCTACTCAGGCCGAGCAACACATTAAGAGGAAGGCTCTCTCAACTAGCCATAGCAAGTCTACTTGGAATCAGCCACCGCAGAAAGCTTTAGACAAAGGAAAGTCTATTGAAGTGGATTCCAGATTCAAGAAATCTGCACCTAAAATGTCAAAGCAAGACAAACCAGAGCCTAGTAAGTTCCCTGCTCAAAGATCTAGAGATATAATTTGTTTTAAAAGTTAGGGAAAAGGACATTATGCAAGGGACTGCCCAAACCAGAGGGTCATGATTCTCAAGGCGAATGGAGAATATGAGTCTCAAGATGAAGAGGAACTTGCACAACAAGAATCAGAAGATGATGTTGTGGAGTATGCTGACACCGGAGAGCTTCTAGTTACAAGGAGAGCACTCAACATTCTCTTTGAGCCAGAAACTATTCAAAGAGAAAACATCTTCCACTCTCGTTGCATAGTTAACTCTAATGGTTGATAAGCTAGGTATCCAAAAGATAAAGTACCCTCGACCTTATCGACTCAAATGGCTGAATGATGATATTGAACTTAAGATTTCCGAGCAAGTTACTATACCATTTAGTATTGGCAAATATGCAGATCAAGTTGTGTGTGATGTGGTGCCTATGCAAGCGAGACATCTACTTTTGGGTCATCCATGGCAGTTTGACAAAGAAGCATTACACAACGGCCGAACCAACCATTACACTTTCTTGCACAACAACAAGAAGAATAGCTTGGCGCCTTAGACACCGTAAGAAGTGCTTGAAATGCAACGAACCATGTTCAAAGGGAATAAGCTAAGTAAAACTAATCTTTATGTAACACCTAATACTATTTTGAAATCTCTTGATTTAAAAGAACAAGTGCTACTAATGATCTTCAAGGAAAGTTTGTTTTCAGGTCAAGATAAACAAGATATACTGCCTGCTGTTCTAGAGCTACTTGACAAATTCACTAATGTGTTTCCCGAAGAGATTCCACCAGGACTGCCCCCAATAAGAGGAATCGAACATCAAATTGATTTAGTCCCTGATGCACCTTTGCCAAACAAAGTTGCTTATAGAGTCAATTCGGAAGAAGCAAAGGAGCTGGAAAAACAAGTTCAAGACTTGATGTTTAAGGGCTATATTCGAGAGAGTCTAAGCTCATGTGTTTTTCTTGTGCTTCTAGTGCCTAAGAAAGATGGGACTTGGAGAATGTGCGTTGATTGTAGAGCCATCAACAATATCACTGTCAAGTATAGACATCCCATTCCAAGGTTGGATGATATGCTAGATGAGCTCAATGGAGCAACTATCTTCTCAAAAATTGATATAAGAAGCGGATATCATCAAGTAAGGATGAAGGAAGGAGATGAATGGAAAACGGTGTTTAAGACTAAGAGAGGCTTATACGAGTGGCTGGTCATGCCATTTGGACTCACTAATGCGCCAAGTACATTCATGAGACTCATGAACCATGTCTTAAGGGCATATATCTGTAAGTTCGTAGTAGTCTATTTCGATGACATCCTGATTTATAGCTCTAACCTTGCAGATCACTTGAATCATCTTGAGCAGGTTCTTGCACTAAAGGCTGAAAACCTCTATGCAAACCTAAAGAAATGCACGTTTTGCATTGATCAAGTTGTCTTTTTAGGATTTGTTGTGAGTTCACAGGGTTTAAAGGTCAATGAAGAGAAGATCAAGGCAATACAAGACTGGAAGACTCCAACTACTATCGGACATGTGAGGAGCTTCCATGGCCTGGCTAGTTTCTATAGGAGATTTGTGAAAGATTTCAGCACCATTACTGCACCCTTAACCTCGGTGATCAAAAAGAATGTGGAGTTCAAATGGGGTCCAACACAAGATGAGGCATTTGACAAGCTCAAAGACAGCCTCACACATGCGCCTGTTTTGGTACTCCCTAACTTTGAAAAGACTTTTGAGATTGAATGTGATGCTTCTGGTACAAGTATATGAGATGTCCTAACTCAAGGAGGAAAACCAGTAGCATACTTCAGTGAGAAATTTAGTGGAGCTTCCCTCAACTATCCTACTTACGATAAGGAACTCTACACAATGGTAAGGTCTCTTGAAACTTGGCAACAATATCTATTGTCAAGAGAGTTTGTTATTCATACAGATCATGAGACGCTCAAGCACCTAAGAGGTCAGACTACACTTAAGAAGAGACATGCGAAGTGGCTTGAGTTTGTGGAGACGTTTCCCTATGTGATCAAATACAAAAAGGGAAAAGAAAACATTGTTGCTGATGCATTATCAAGGAGACACGCCCTGATCAGCACAATGGAGGCCAAAATCATGGGATTCGATCATATCAAAGGACTGTATGAGACTGATCCAGACTTTCAAGAAACATTCAAGGTAACAAGCAAGGCTGCCTATGGAACATTCTACCAGCACAGTTGATTCTTGTTCAAGGATAAGAGGCTTTGCATTCCTCAAGGATCAATGAGAGAGCTATTGCTTGGAGAAGCTCATGGAGGAGGACTCATGGGTCACTTTGGCCGAGACAAAACTCTAAGTGTGCTTATGGAACATTTCTATTGGCCGCATATGAAACGAGATGTGGAAAAGTTCTGTGCTAAGTGCATCACTTGCCTAAAGGCAAAATCCAGGTCACATCCTCATGGTTTATATATGCCTTTGCCTATTCCTAACCTGCCTTGGGTAGACATCTCTAGGGATTTTGTTGTAGGACTACCAAAGATCAACCATAAGGATTCTATATTTGTAATTGTAGACAGGTTTTCAAAAATGGCTCATTTCATTCCGTGCAACAAGACTAATGATGCTACTCAAATTGCCGATCTCTTCTTCAAAGAAGTAGTGCGTTTACATGGAGTATCAGATCGTGACACTAAGTTCCTAAGCCATTTCTGGAGAACTTTGTGGGGAAAGTTGGGAACCAAACTGCTTTTCTCAACTACATGTCACCCCCAAACAGATGGCAAAACTGAGATGTACATGTTCTGAGGACAGAACCTTCTCAAGGGGGAGGAGATGATGAGGCCATCGATACTAGCTCAACCGAATCTGAGGAGGAAGTCATCAACGTTCCAACTATGAGGCAAACTCCAAGAACCAGATCAGGCACGAGAGCTTTGAGGGAGCAGTTCAACAAGTCTGTGGAGAATCTCATCACACTCATAGAGCTTGAAGAATTCCAAGAATCTGAGATCACCAAGGAAATGCAAGAAGATGTTCAAGAATATATCAAGACTCCAACAATACCATTCTTGCCGGTTTTACAAGGAAATAAGGAAGCTGCTATCTTCATCATTTCAAAGCTGACTCAAGAGCCCCAAAGAAATCACTAATTGGGTATGTGATCCATTTGTGCTCTTTTTCCCTTATCCAAGTTTTGTCCCAATGGGTTTTCTTGGAAAGTTTTTAATGAGGCAAATGGTTCACATTATCATTGGCCCATTTAGTTGATCTTCCTCAAGCCCAGCAACATGAAGATTTTGACCATGGAGTTTAAGAGTCATTCTTTTGAATTCAAACTAAGTTTTAATGCTTACTCTTTCTCTCTCCTTCATGCAGACTTTGTTGTTTTATTTATTATCTCTTTGTAACTCATTTTTGAAGGTAACCTGTTTTTGAAGTAGAATCGAGATTTATCTCTTGCTATTTTATTTGAAAGAAGTAGTTGTCTCTTAATCTTCTTGTGAGCGATTCCTTGAAGTTAGAGTGTATCAGACTTATCATAGATCCCTTCCATAGATCTGTGTGGCGTCTATCATTCCATCTATCAATCCCTTACCGTTTCTTTAAAAAGTGTTGTACGGCCAGTTGAAGAGTCACCATTGCTATTCTCCATCAGTCATCACTATCGATTCTCTAGAGAATGATGTACGGCCAGCTAGAGTGTCTTCACGTTCCGTCCTTGTAAGAAGGAGTGCCCCTTGTTCCTACATCACTTGGGGAAACATAACATGTTGAAGTTCACCTAATGGAGTTCTTTACAATGCTTTCTTGGTCTTAATACACCTACAACAACTAAGATTAATGGCTATAATTGTCAAACCAAGATGGTGATAATGATAGACTGATGCGGTGATCGAACCAAAAATAGTCTATGGAGTTGAGATGAACCAGAATGATCCATACCAGCCAAAGACAAGTCTTAATCCAGATATTGGTTGAGAAATTCTTGCATTTGGTCGAGAGATTTCTCATCCACAGCCCAACCCATCCGAGAGAGACTATGTGCTAATTCTCGAAAATCACTGGCCCACCCACGAATGGACTAACCCAACACCAACCCGGTCCATCAACTTCGGTCTTTCTTGGATCCAACTAACCTAGTATCCGATCCAAACCCGGCTGGATCCACCTGATCCTTCAACAACTCCGAAACGGGTCTATATGAGACCATTTTAGGAAACTGATGCATTTGACTTTGACTTTTTTTAATAGAGTGGAGTCTCTTAACCAAGTAAAATCTTCTAAAAGAGCTGAGACATTCAGAATCATTCATAGTATTTCAAAATACAAGGGAGACAATACTAACGATTTATGGACGTGTTCATGCCTTGTCTTTAATGACCAACTGCCAGACCATTTACCACACAAGATTGGCGCCTTATACCTTTCCATATCAAGACCATACGTCCCAAAAATCATCATAACATCACGTCTTCATTTAGCCAACAAGAATCAAGCTCTCCATTAAAACCGAATGACTAAATCGGTGGTCAAAGGACCATACTTTGATTTTAGCTAATTTATCTCCTTTCGACCAATTCTAAATAATTATTTTACTGCATTTGATCTTGTACTTGAACCTATAAAGCTCAGCTAACCATTGTACAAGGGAACCAATCAATTTTTAAAACTAAACGTTTAATTAATAATTAGAATATAAAACACATACATCAAACAAATTGAATATAAGCTTATTTTTTCTTATGTTTTTTTTTTTTGCTTATCGTTTGCTTATGTTTTTCTTTACCAATTCATTGTTATCGATCAGTGTTACGTAAACGCAAAATAATATTTGATGAAATCGGTTGAAAAAGAAAGGGGAAAACCATTTGATGTGATCGTGCCTAGCAGCAGCAAGGAAGATGAGCTTGAAGTTGAGCATGCAACCGAGAGTGAGCTTGAACCAGAAGATACGTTGCTTGTTCCGAAAGGACCTATGACAAGAGCAAGAACCAGAAAACTTGCTAAGGCCATTGCTGGGTTACTTGAAGGGATTTGGCACATAAATCATGATCAAGCCCAAACACTTGTTTTAACTTGCATCCAAGTCCAAAACAAGGCCAATTAAAACATGATCCAAGAACAACAGCCCAACAATGTTCTTCACTTGTTTTTGTGAATTACCCAGCCCAAAAACAAGCCCATAAAACCTATGATCTAAATCCAGCAGCCAAGAACTATTTGGGGTGATCTAGAAGGTTGAAAACGTGTGCACTGTTCACGGGTTACTGTTCATGCGCCAACCATTTGCAAGTTGTGCAAGTTGTGTCTAGTGTGTTCTCTTTTGTGCAAGTGTGTGCAAGTGTGTGTTTCTTTTATGATTATGTTTTGATTTCTTTTCCTTAATTTTATGAGTGATGTTTACTCAACTAGAGTTAAGTTTTTACTAGAGTTAGTTTTTGTTTCTCCTATATAAGCATTGTAAACCCTTGTGAAATAAATCATCCAACTTTGAATTTTATAAACCTTTGCAAATGATTTGCGATTTCTTAGAGAGTGATTCTCTTTAGTTCTGTGTGAACTTTTCGATTATCTTGGTGTGATTCCAAATAATCAACTGGTCAATTCATAAAGGTTTGTCATCACCTTTGTGCGCGGACCTTGCTACCGATTTTAGTTCTTGAGAGCGTTTAAGTGTGTCAAGCGTTGAGAAATATCGAGAGTGATTCTTGCATCTCTTCCCATTGCACCACGAGTTTCTAGGCCTGAAGTCATTCCCCGCCTTGTTCATTTGAATCGTTTGCGGTTCAGCTGAGTCGAGGATTATCCCGTCACCAACCTTTGAGTCGTTTTTGGGCAATTCCGTATCACGTGGTATCAGAGCAAACTCAAAGCCTTGGTATTATCCTTCTTATCATTTTCATCTTCATCTATCTTACCATCAAACTACTTTCTTTCTTCACGTTTTCTTTTATCTTCCTTTCTTCTTTTATTTCAAAGTTTTTCTTTTCATTCACCTTACATATATTTAAATTCTGTAATTTTATTTTCGTATAATTCAGATAAAAAAAAAAAAAAAAAGAGAAGATCCATAAAAACAGAAAATCAAAAAAAAAAAAAAGAAGAAAAACGGATCAAAAAAAAAAAAAAAAACAAAAACAAAAACAAAAACAAAAAAATTCTGGTTAATTTATTTGTGATGTTCTAAGTTTGTTAAATCTTGTTCTTAATACACTTGCAAACTTTGTTGTTTTGTTTATTAAAAAAAAAAAAAAAAAAAAAATAAATCGTTTGGTTACTTTGGAAAATTCATTAAGCTAAGCTTGTCTAGTTCTATCCGAACTTTGGAGAATCGCTGAGTGAAAGTGAGTTTGTGAGGACATCTTGAGAGCTGTGTGAAAGAGTGAAACACTTGGGAAACACTAAGGGAAACACTTGGGAAAAATTCTTTGGGAAACACTTGTGTGTGTGAGGAATTTTTACTACTAATCTTGTTTGTTTCTTGTTTCAGGTCACCATGTTACGAGATGAGCAAAACGTTGATCAAGGAGGTGATCAACAACAAAACATTGATCAAGGAGGTGATCAACAACAACCGGCCATCCCCAATCCCCAAGCTGGAATTTCAGACATTCAAATGCGAGCACTAATGGGGGAGATGAGGCGGATGATGAGAGCAGAATTCGAAGAAATCCATGAGAGAGTGGACCGTTTGCAAGCTGCACAACAACAACCGCCTGTTGTACCGGTTGAAGGAGGACGCGTACAGCCAAGAGTAGCAAGGGCTGTGGGTGGCGTTGTTTACTATACCGAGGAGGAATACTCGCCTAATGAAGACCAAGAGCGACCTCGACGTGCTAGAGACGCAAGAAGGCGACATGATGCTGGAGGACACTCCTCAAATAGTAGTCAAGGAAGGCCTAGACGTGTGCGAGAAGCAAGGGGCCGAGAAGAAGATAGTCTAAGAGGACTAAAACTGAAAATTCCACCATTTCATGGGAAGAACGATCCGGACGCTTACTTAGAATGGGAGAAGAAAATCGAGTTGGTCTTTGATTGTCAAAACTACCCCGATCCCAAGAAGGTACAAATAGCCACCACTGAATTTTTTGATTACGCTATTAATTGGTGGGATCAAGTGGTGACTAGTAGAAGGCGTCGTAGAGAGCCCCCGGTGGATACTTGGGAAGAAATGACAGCGATCATGAGGAAACGCTTTGTGCCCAGCCATTACCTTAGAGAGTTGCATCAAAAACTAAGGAGACTCACTCAAGGGAGTAGGAGTGTCGAAGATTATTTCCAAGAGATGGAGACTATCATGATTCGAGCTGATATTTCTGAGGATAAGGAGGCGACTATGGCAAGGTTCATGAGCGGCCTGAGTCGAGACATTCAGGACCGGCTTGAGATGCAGCACTATGTGGAACTAGAGGAGATGCTTCATAAAGCCATCCTTGTCGAGCAGCAGCTCAAGAGGAGGGGTGTTACACGCCAACCATTCGGATCTAGCATGAGACCGAACTACTCCAAGGAAGAGAAGCCAACCTTTAGGCCGAGAACCGATTCCAAACCAGGTATGGAGTTTAAGCCTTTTTCTCCAACTTCTTCTACAAACCCCAAGGAGAGAGCCGAGAGTTCCAACACTAGGAACCGGGATGTTCAATGCTATAAGTGCAAAGGAAAGGGACATTATGCAAACGCTTGTCCAAACCAACGGACTATGGTGTTGAGAGAGAATGGGGAGATCGAAACTGAGGAGGAAGAAGAATCAGATGCTACACCATCTATGGAGGAGATTGAGGAGTACGCAAACAAAGGAGACTTGCTAGTTGTTACAAGGAGAACACTACTCGTGCAAGATAAGGCAAAAGAAGAAGAGCAGCGCGAGAACCTGTTTCACACACGGTGTCTTGTGAAGGATAAGGTGTGCAGCCTCATCATTGATGGAGGGAGCTGTACGAATGTGGCAAGCATCACAATGGTAGAAAAGCTGAACCTGGAAACAAAGAAGCATCCCAAACCATATTACCTTCGGTGGCTGAATGATAAGGGAAACCTGAAGGTAACCAAGCAAGTGTTGGTTCCTTTGTCGATAGGAAGCTATGGGGATGAGATTCTTTGCGACGTGCTACCTATGGAGGCTGGACATATACTCTTGGGAAGACCTTGGCAGTTTGATCGCAAGGTGATTCATGACGGCCTCACAAACAAGCATTCTTTCGCTTTCAAAGGTAAGAAGATCATTCTGGTCCCTTTAACGCCAAAAGAAATCTATCAAGATCAAAAGATCCGAGAGAAAAAGAAAGAGGAAGAAACTGAGAGTGGCCAAAACACTAAAAACCAGAAAGAAAAAGAGAGTGAGAGCTTGAGAAAAACCGAGTTAAAGGCCTGTGAGAGCAAACCCGAGAGGAAACACTCTAGTCTATTAGCGAGTGCTAGTGAGATCAAGAGGGTTTTATTTTCTGAGCAAGCTGTGATTGTACTTATGTACAAGGGAGCTCTCACGAGCTTAACTAATCCTGAGCCGGAACTTCCGAGCAGTTTTATTTCTGTCTTGCAGGACTTTGAAGATGTCTTCCCCGAGGACAATCCGAGCGGTTTGCCACCAATCCGAGGGATTGAGCACCAGATCGATTTCATGCCAGGAGCTTCACTCCCAAACCGACCTGCATACAGAACCAATCCCGTGGAGACTAAGGAACTACAAAGGCAGGTTGATGAGCTTATGGGAAAGGGACACATTCGGGAAAGCATGAGTCCTTGTGCTGTACCTGTTCTGCTCGTTCCTAAGAAAGATGGCACTTGGCGAATGTGTGTTGACTGCCGCGCCATCAACAACATCACGGTAAAGTATCGCCATCCTATCCCTCGCTTAGATGACATGCTAGATGAATTACATGGTTCTTGCATTTTCTCTAAGATAGATCTTAAAAGCGGATATCATCAGATTAGGATGAAAGAGGGAGATGAGTGGAAAACAGCCTTTAAAACAAAACATGGATTGTATGAATGGTTAGTCATGCCCTTTGGGTTAACTAATGCACCTAGTACGTTTATGAGGCTAATGAATCATGTTTTGAGAACTTTCATTGGAATCTTTGTTGTTGTATATTTTGATGATATCTTAATTTACAGCAAGAACTTAGATGATCACTTAGAGCATGTGAAATCTGTTTTAGGCGTTTTGAGAAATGAAAAACTCTTTGCAAACTTGAAGAAATGCACCTTTTGCACGGATAATCTTGTGTTTCTAGGCTTTGTTGTGAGTGCACAGGGCATAAGAGTTGATGAAGAGAAAGTAAAGGCTGTCCGCGAATGGCCTAGGCCTAAAACAATTGGAGAAGTCAGGAGCTTCCATGGTCTTGCCGGCTTCTATAGACGGTTCGTGAAAGATTTCAGCACCATTGCTGCCCCACTCACCGAAGTAATCAAAAAAGATGTGGGTTTCAAATGGGAAACAGCTCAAGAAGATGCATTTCAACTCCTAAAAGGGAAGCTTACTAATGCACCTCTTCTTTCTTTACCAGATTTTATGAAAACTTTTGAAATTGAATGTGATGCATCTGGTGTGGGAATTGGAGCTGTGTTGATGCAGGAGAAGAGGCCAATCGCCTATTTTAGTGAAAAACTTGGAGGAGCAACACTGAATTACCCAACGTATGACAAGGAGCTGTATGCCTTGGTTAGAGCACTCCAAACGTGGCAACATTACCTCTGGCCCAAAGAGTTTGTGATCCACACTGATCATGAGTCCCTAAAACATTTGAAGGGACAACAGAAGCTGAACAAAAGACATGCAAGATGGGTCGAATTCATAGAAACATTCCCATATGTCATTAGGTACAAACAAGGTAAGGACAATGTAGTCGCTGATGCACTCTCTCGAAGGTATGTTCTCATCTCTACTCTTGATGCAAAATTGCTAGGATTTGAGCAGATAAAAGAGATGTATGCAACCGATTCTGAATTCAAAGAAATTTTTCAAACTTGTGAGAAATTTGCATCTGGAAAATACTTTAGACATGAGGGATTCCTGTTTTATGAGAACCGACTTTGTGTACCTCACTGTTCTTTGCGAGATTTGTTTGTTAGGGAATCACATGGAGGAGGCTTAATGGGACACTTTGGTGTGGCTAAAACTCTAAGCACCCTACAAGATCATTTCTTCTGGCCGCACATGAGAAGAGATGTAGAACGAATATGTGCTCGTTGTGCTACTTGCAAACAGGCTAAGGCCAAGGTTCAATCGCAAGGTTTGTATTCTCCCTTGCCCATTCCTACTGCCCCATGGACTGATATTTCAATGGATTTTGTTCTTGGTTTGCCTAGAACTAGAAAAGGCAGAGACTCAATTTTTGTGGTTGTAGATAGGTTTTCAAAAATGGCTCATTTCATTCCTTGCCATAAAACTGATGATGCATCACTTGTAGCTGAACTGTTCTTTAGGGAGATAGTTCGTTTGCATGGCATGCCTAGAACGATTGTTTCTGATAGGGACACCAAGTTCTTGAGTTACTTTTGGAAAACTTTGTGGTCTAAACTAGGGACTAAGCTTCTATTCTCAACTACTTGTCATCCACAAACTGATGGACAAACTGAAGTAGTTAATAGGACTTTATCTACTCTGTTGCGTGCAATCATTAAAAAGAACATTAAATCATGGGAAGATTGTTTGCCTCATGTTGAGTTTGCATATAATCATGCTATTCATTCTGCTACTAAATACTCACCTTTTCAATTGGTTTACGGTTTTAATCCTGCCACACCTTTGGATCTAACCCCTTTACCTTTGAATGAGCGTGTAAGTCTTGATGGGAAAAAGAAAGCAGAACTGGTTAAGCAGATGCATGAGCAGGCACGGTTGAACATTGAGAAAAGGACTGAGCAATACCGCAAGCAAGCTAACAAAGGAAGGCGCGAGAAGATCCTTGAACCAGGTGATCTAGTTTGGATTCATTTGAGGAAGGAACGGTTTCCAGATGAAAGGAAGTCTAAGCTGTTGCCAAGGACTGATGGACCATTTCAAGTTCTAGAACGGATCAACAACAATGCTTACAAGATCGATTTACAAGGTAAGTATAATGTGAGTTCAAGCTTCAACATTTCTGACTTGATCCCTTTTGTTGCAGATAATCCAGATTTGAGGACAAATCCTTTTCAAGAGGAGGGGGATGATGTGATCGTGCCTAGCAGCAGCAAGGAAGATGAGCTTGAAGTTGAGCATGCAACCGAGAGTGAGCTTGAACCAGAAGATACGTTGCTTGTTCCGAAAGGACCTATGACAAGAGCAAGAACCAGAAAACTTGCTAAGGCCATTGCTGGGTTACTTGAAGGGATTTGGCACATAAATCATGATCAAGCCCAAACACTTGTTTTAACTTGCATCCAAGTCCAAAACAAGGCCAATTAAAACATGATCCAAGAACAACAGCCCAACAATGTTCTTCACTTGTTTTTGTGAATTACCCAGCCCAAAAACAAGCCCATAAAACCTATGATCTAAATCCAGCAGCCAAGAACTATTTGGGGTGATCTAGAAGGTTGAAAACGTGTGCACTGTTCACGGGTTACTGTTCATGCGCCAACCATTTGCAAGTTGTGCAAGTTGTGTCTAGTGTGTTCTCTTTTGTGCAAGTGTGTGCAAGTGTGTGTTTCTTTTATGATTATGTTTTGATTTCTTTTCCTTAATTTTATGAGTGATGTTTACTCAACTAGAGTTAAGTTTTTACTAGAGTTAGTTTTTGTTTCTCCTATATAAGCATTGTAAACCCTTGTGAAATAAATCATCCAACTTTGAATTTTATAAACCTTTGCAAATGATTTGCGATTTCTTAGAGAGTGATTCTCTTTAGTTCTGTGTGAACTTTTCGATTATCTTGGTGTGATTCCAAATAATCAACTGGTCAATTCATAAAGGTTTGTCATCACCTTTGTGCGCGGACCTTGCTACCGATTTTAGTTCTTGAGAGCGTTTAAGTGTGTCAAGCGTTGAGAAATATCGAGAGTGATTCTTGCATCTCTTCCCATTGCACCACGAGTTTCTAGGCCTGAAATCATTCCCCGCCTTGTTCATTTGAATCGTTTGCGGTTCAGCTGAGTCGAGGATTATCCCGTCACCAACCTTTGAGTCGTTTTTGGGCAATTCCGTATCACCATTGATATACAAATATTGGTATAAGGTATAACTAATGCCACATGTATAAGATTCACAAAAATGATACACCAAAGAAAAATATGTTACTTGATGTTCCAACATAACTTTTCATATTCCGGCCAATTGTTTTTTTTAGTTTGCAAGTCTTTTATCAACATGCTTTGCTTTTTCAAAAATAAACTCACTAACAGAAGATTACTTTTTCAGAAATATACATTTCTCGTTTTTCTAACTAACAGATAAATAAATAAATAAATTATAGAATGTACGTAAAACATGGAAACTGGTGGTTGAGTTTAGGGCCGACAACTCCTTGGTAATGTACTGGTCGGGGAGCTTTTCACGAGTCTAGATCACGCAAACAAAGTGAATTGGGGCGGTGAAATCGTGGTCTCTCATAACTTCAGCAGACACATGAAGATCCAAATGGGCTCTGGTCACTTCCCTATTGAAGGTTTCGGGAATGCCAGCTATTTCCGGAACCTAGAGATTGTGGATAACAACAACAACTTCCAGCTGATCCAATGAAAATCAAATATAGATGCAGACAATAAATATAATGACGTCAAGAAGTTGGACACATGCGAGTGGGGAATTCATTTCTTTTACGGGGGGCTAGGATTTAGTCATATGCATTCAGGAATCGTCCCTCTAAGATTGAGTTTATTTTTTTATTCATCTATGTTTTAGTTTCTTTATTATCATTTACTTTCTTACCGCTTTCAAGGGTTGTTTGCATATTTCTGGCCTGATACATGAATATTTCCAGCCCCTCTTTGAATTCTTTCGTCAACGCTCCCTCCGAATCCTTTTACGTATACATCCATCTTCGTAGTTCGTATATAGACATTTTATAAAAAGAGTTTTTGAATTTTTTTTTTTTTTGGAGAAGTGTTTGTATTTTTTTTTAAAATTTTCGTTTGAATTGTTGGCTGTATTTATAGAAATTTTTCAGAATTACCAACGGATTTACATCGGAAATTTACATCGAATTTACATCGAAAAATAATTTACAACGAATTTACATCGCTTATACGACGAATTTACGACAAATATATGTGATGTAAATTATTAGGTGAACCTATTTTAAAACGTGGCCACCTACCTACACACATTTGACGTAAACTCGTCGTAATGTACATCGAATATAAGTTCTCGTAACATCGATGTACACTTCCGACAATATTACGACGATTATTTATATCGTCGTAATTTCGTCGTAATGTCGACGTCCAATTACGACGATATTACGACAAAAAACATTTACGACGAAATTACATCGAAATAAAATTTCGTCGTAATGTCGTCGTAACTTCGCCGTAACATTACGATGGCCAAAATTCGATGTAAATTTTCGTTGGTAATCGACTGTTTTCTTGTAGTGTCAACACCATTCGTGTATGATGATACGATTTTGCTGTGATGGCTGAGAGGTGTTGGATTTATGCTGTGTCTTTCTGTCTTTGTTTGCAGATGGCATCTAGGCAAAAGAGAGCAAGAACTTCAGCAGCACCGAGCTCCAACACATCATCTCATGCAGCTCCTTCGCCTACTCCAGCTGCTGCAACGGCCGCTCCATCTGCTCCTGATGTTCCTGTAGCCCCACGCAGAGGCCCTTGGCCTAAGGTGAACGAGAAGGCCAGGATCCCTTGTCATCGAAATCGGAACGGGACGGAGAAGGAGGTTGTGCAGCGTGAAGACTGCATTTACAGACCCATCTTGGATGAGTGGGATGATTATGACACGCTGCACTATAAGGCGTGGTTGGGAGTTGTTATAGAGCCTACTCGGTTTGTTGACGGGGTCTCCATGCGTCGCTTGGGCCTTGACACAGAGCTGGCCCGTTTGCTTGAGAAGATTGGTCTTGGCCATATGGCTACTCAGCAGTATGATCTTTACCCGGACTTGGTTCGTCAGTTCATGGCGACAGTTCGCGTTTACTACCAGGACGAGGTTCTCCGGGATGCATAGGAGGGTACTTTGACTTTCTTGGCTTGTGGAGTGAGGTACAGGTTACCACTCCCTGATCTCTGTGACATCTACGGTTTTCCGCGGTATTGCAGGAGGGTTACGCTTCCCGCGCAGCATCCTGACATGCAGACATTTTGGGAGCATTTCGGGAATGGTGCTTATTACTCTAAGGAGTCCACTCAGATGGATATACGACACCCGGTCCTGCGCTGTTTGGTTAGGATCCTGAGCACCACTCTCTTGTGCAAGATGGAACCAAACAAGATGAGGGTGTCCGAGCTTCTACTTCTGTGTCTGGCTATCAGAGACATTATTCCTGAGGAGGATTTCGCATGGCCTGAGCTTACAGAGGTCTCTTTGAAGATCAAACCATTCACAGGCACGAGCACAAAGGCCAAGACAGAGACAGTTGGTAGTCTCCTCACTCCTATCTTCCAGCACCTCGGGATCAGTACTACGAGCTGCAACATAGTCACTACGCGTCGGTTTATGGATGAGAGTCACCTGAAGAACCTTACGTGGTTGAAGCCCCATAGGCGTTGGTTCTTCACTACATCTGCTGGAGATTTTTTGGTGCAGCTCCCTAACGACACGCTGACAGACATTCTCGAGGACCCTTCTCAGCTTCGTTTCGAGCCTCCTCCGGCCCTGTTGATTCGAGCACCTGCGACTAGACGACGAGCTCATGCGCCTGCACCTGCTGCTGCTGACATTCCATCTACTTCACGCCAGGGAGGACGAGCCCAGCGATCGCGAGCAGCAACTTTTTCTATCCATGCACCATCATTTCCTTCTCCTTCGGAACTTCCGATGGAGCCAGATGCCTTTCAGAAGGTGATGATAGAGAGTATGAGGAGCATCTGGACTGCTATTTCTCGCTGCCGCTGCATGACTGACACGGACGCTGCTCCTTCGTCTCAGCCTGGAACCTCGCAGAATCCGGTTGATCCTTCTCCTATTGGTGATCCTGATGCTGATGGTGATTCCGAGGCGACAGAGGATTAGTCTTCTTCTGTTTTCACGTTTGTTTTTCTTTTTTTTTTTCTTTTTTTTTTTTTCGTTTCTTTTGAACCTATGTCAGCTTTATTTTTGCATTTGAACTCATGGATTTATGCTTGATTATCTTGTTGCTATTAACTTGTTTTTGAGTGTTCCTAACAGTGATAACTTCTAACACTTTGGATCACTTTCCATGGGTTAAGAAACTCGATGCCACTAATTTGAAATCAGTGTGTCGACATACAATTGGTATCGATCGATACCAGTTTGTATCGATCGACACTCATCACCTTCACAGGTAAGATTTTCGATTTTCACAATCCACTTGATTCATTCGTTTTCTTTCACCAAACTTAGGCTAGATAACACTGGGGACAGTGTTGTTCAAGTCTGGGGGAGGTAGTCGCTGACATTGTGTTTGTTTTTCTTAGAGTCAGTTGTTTTTGAGTCATTGTCGTTTGATTGAGTCAAAATTTATTGGGGATTATGATCTTGTTCTTGAATCTATTGTCCTGACTTTGCTTCAGAGTGTCCACTGTTACAGAATCAGTTACAGATTGACTAATGAAAAATCCAAAGGCTGACCAGTTAACTAGAAGACACACATGTTTCCAGCAGAGTTCTTTTAAAGCCTGAGCCAGATTTCTGCACTTCATCGACGTGGTTAGTATTCATAGAGCTTGATTCCTCATTCATATCTGACAAAGGAACCCATGTGTTTAAAGTAATGGTATCTCTCTCCCCTGTTATAAGTTAATAAATAAGAGCATAAAAGATGAAATGATTTTCTTCTAAGTAGAGGGTTAGGAATGTTTCCAGCGATCCCATTATTCTACTTGGTGAGGGATGATCACATAGAGGATTGGAAACGAGGCTAGGATTTTCCTATGATGCCATTATTCGCCTACACCCTTTGATACATTGAGAGGGAAGAACCGGGGATTCGGTGGCAAACACCATCAATACTCGCGTCTCAAACCTTGATTTGTATATGCGAATAAATAAAATAAAAAAAAGAAGAAAACAAAAAAGAACAAAATAAGAAATAAGTCTGGGGGAGAGAAAGTGATACAAAAAGTGTGAAAATGGGTGGTTCCTTGTCATGATATTGTATGGGAAAGAATCTAGAAGGTTCTTGGTATTAATCACAGCGATGAAACTGGCGATGATGGGTTTAATTGAATGAAGCTGCGAAATAATGTGTGTAGTCTGGGGAAACTGTGAATGCCTAAGGAGAAGTACATGGTGGTTAGCCTTGGAACTGGTTAGGTAACATTTGGGTGCTTGGGAAAAGGGTCATTGCAACGTTCCAAGAACATGTGAGTCTCCGTGTTTTCAAACTTCTTTCTCTGGTTTAGCCTTCTATTTGCTTGAGGGCAAGCAAAGGCTAAGTCTGGGGGAGTTGATATATCATGGTTTTTACCCCTTTTAAGCCATGATATAGGTCCGTTTTATAGAGTCTTTCTACTATTTTGTAGTGTTTTAGAGTCTTTTACAGGTTTTAGCACGTTTGGAGCATAATTGGAGATATTGGAGCTTTTTGGAGCATTTTGGAGCAAAACAGAAGTTCGTGTAGCTGAGTACCCGATTTGAAGCCCTTGTATCGACCGACACCACCTGGTGTCGATCGATACTGATACCATGAAGGAAGAAAGCGCCTCACTGCCCGAGTATCGATCGATACTACTTAGGTATTGGTCGATACCATCGTCCATGGGGAAGGAAACGCGACTTTTATGAAGAGTTGAAGAATTGCAAAATTGTCCAGAAGACTTTATTATTTACAATTTAGCCCAAAACGTGTTTTAGCACTATAATTAGGTTTTTGAGCCACTTTTGTTGGCTACGCTTGATTACGCTTGATTAAGCTTTATTCTACTCTGGTTTTTGGAGAGACAACTCTGAACTCCTGTTTCTTATTGATTTCTTTGATGATCTATTCAATCATGTTGTTTTCATTCTCCATGTCTGAGTAGATCCCTTGTTAGGTTCAGGGTTCTCATAAGGGTTTTCTCTGAATGTTAGGTTAATTAGTTAATTAGGATTCACCATCTGAATTAGTTCTTCACCATAGGTTGTTCCCATAGCTAATTCTAGGTTGACGAATCTAGAACTTAGATCTTAGGATAATTGATTAGGCACGAGAGTGCGATTAATTACCTGACAGAACCTAGGGTGAGCAAAATAACTATTCGCAAAGAGATTTGGTTTAGTTGTTTTGTGAACAAATCAAACCTGAATTAAAAGCTGGTTTAGACTTTAGGATTCGCAAAGAGATTTGGAATTCTAGGATTTAGACTTAGATAGTTTTCGCAACGAGAGTTGGTTAGCTATACTTTAGTGATTTGAGTTTAAGAACCGCGCTAAATCTGAATCCTGTTAGTTAGTTTATTTACATTCATTGAATTCCTGAGAAATACCATGAGCCTATCTTTCTTCCAATCGACTTACAACACATTTAATTTACGCATTGCTTTCAATTTCATCTGTTAGTTTAGCTTAATTCGAATCTACATATTCTATTGCGTGATATTCTGAGTTCTTGTGTTCGACCCCTACTATTACTATAACAACTGCTTTAGTACTTTTGAGGGTATTAATTTGAGCATATCATGAAACTACCCAAAGAGCTTAGTGAGAGATAAACATGCTTAGCCTATGTGAGTAGTTGTTTAAGGTCTTCTTCTTTCTCTTTCCCAAGTTTAAGAAGAAGAAACTTCAAAAAGAATAAAGAAGAAATAAAAGTATATATAGAAGTGAAGAATCCTTCAAAAGTGTGGAATATACATGAAGAACAACCCAAGAACCTCTAGAGAGAGTTCTTGGGTTGAGCAAACACAAAAATAATAAAGAAGACTTGTATTATGAGTTGATGATCTTACAAGAGAGATTTCACCTCTTTATATAGCAATACAAAGACACACTTATTACAATTTTAGATGTTTTATTAGCTTGCATAAAAGAAAAATAAAAAAAAAAGAGTGATAATGTTGAAATATGATTATGTCCAGCACTCAATACTTTATGGGTGGCTTGAAAGTGAATGAGTTGGCTTCAAAGTGGAAACGTTGTGGTGGTAGGGTTTGGTGGAAAGTGCAAACCCGATCTGCTTGAAATGTCTTCAGTAAATCGATCATATCTCTTGAACCACGGCCTTGAATGACACGAAACCACATCCATTGGAAATCTACTCAATTCCTTATAACTTTGATGAAAATCTCCAAAGCTAAATCCAAATGGAAGGCTTTCAGCAGCTTCGGATTGCCGCTGCATTTTCCGGTAATGACATGTCATCAGTAAAACAAACGCATCTCTTGAACTGCTGATGCGAATGACATGAAACCACTTCCAGTGGAAAGCTAACTCAATTTCGTATAATTTTCATTAAGAGATCCCAATCTAATTCAAAGGGAAAGGCTTTAATACGACATGATCTTTAAGCTGCATCGTCTTGATCAGAGGATCTTGATCGGTTTGGTAGATCGGTTTGAAACCGATCGGACGTCCATTTTGCTCCTTTTGCTCTTCTTTCGACATTTCTTCGAACTCCAAGCGTCTCCTTTAATCCAAGCCACTCTTAAGCACCTGAAAAGGGCTCTAGCAAGCCAAAGATAACACAAAAACAACGTAGGACATCTAATATGCAATGAGACTCAATTTAGACCTAAATGCAATGTAAATACAATGAAAACAACATGAAACACATAGAAAACAAAGGAAAATATGAGACTCAAGATGGTAAAATACTCGGATATCATCTCCCCCGGACTTGCCTTTTGCTTGTCCTCAAGCGAATAAAGCAAAATAAGCCTAGAAGAGAGGTTTGAAGGCGGGGACTCATATCCAAAAGAAAAAGACATGTGAAACTTTCAAATAATTGTCCTTAGGTAAAAATATCATGATGCTAAAATCGCTTTTACTCCCACGAACTTTTCCATACCTATCGTAACTTGAATCTCTTACTCTAGTGCCTAATATTTTATAATCCACAAGCNTGTAAATACAATGAAAACAACATGAAACACATAGAAAACAAAGGAAAATATGAGACTCAAGATGGTAAAATACTCGGATATCATCTCCCCCGGACTTGCCTTTTGCTTGTCCTCAAGCGAATAAAGCAAAATAAGCCTAGAAGAGAGGTTTGAAGGCGGGGACTCATATCCAAAAGAAAAAGACATGTGAAACTTTCAAATAATTGTCCTTAGGTAAAAATATCATGATGCTAAAATCGCTTTTACTCTCACGAACTTTTCCATACCTATCGTAACTTGAATCTCTTACTCTAGTGCCTAAGATTTTATAATCCACAAGCATTCCTATCAACCAACTCTTTGACATTCAATTAGCGCGTTTCAAGTGCGGTCTCGCAAAGGGATTCTTAATCATTCTCAATCGGTTTGGGGCAAAAAGGTTTGAAAGCATAATGTCTGAGGAGGTTCAAGTTTTTGGGTAACTTACTCTCATGAAAACGTAATACATGACAAAACGAAAAAGCAAGGAAGGAATGGAACAAAGATGCATCAAAGATTATCTTTCATCCTACCCTAGCACTTCTAATCTCTCGTCTTAAGCTCATTGCCTCACATCTCTCATCCCATAAGTAAAACCCAAAGCCCTTTTGGCTAGATATATACATTGTACACAACCTCATTTCTTTTCCTTTTATCAACACTCTAGGGGGATTTCTTCTCTTAGTCTAAACTCTTATTCTTTTTCTTTTTTCTTTATTAACCGAGAGTTTAGACAACTTTGAATACTTGTTTATTTCCTAGAGTTTGTTGCTTTTTTCGCACCTTAGGCTATTTCCTTAGCCTTTACCCAATGTTCTCTCACCATCTCCCTCACTTCAGTCACCATTTACCCAAAAAGAGCTTAACCATTCTATTTCCCAATACCCAAGTCACTTGTCTAAGGAAGATAAGCTTTGTCGTTCCTTTCTCTTACACGATTTTTACAATTGTGTGCATTTTCAAGAAAAATGCCTCACTCACAAATAACAAGGGTTTGAAAGAATTGGTTTAGGTGAGTAGGTGGGGAAGTACCCTAAAAATGAGGATAGTTACTCGAATTAGCACAAGAGTGGCAAAGTGGATAAGAAAATTTGAGTATATATATTAAGACTATGATAATGCATTTAGAACCCCTAGGCGAGAGAATTCATGTTCAAATTAGGTTCAAATAAATAGAGTTGGAATCAAATCACAGCAAACTTCATCCTAATCAAAGATATGCAAGCCAAGAGATCAAAGCATGGATTTTCCAATTTTTCAAAGCGGTTCATGCATCATAACATGTTTAACAAGGGCAAAGTTTTCAAAGTTCAAATGTTTAATCATTGTCCCCTATGCATATGAATACGATCCTACATGCTTCTAGACTTGATCCTAAAAAAAATGAAAAATGAAATATAAATGAAAAAGAAGATTTTTTTTTTGGTTTTTTTTTTTTTTTTAAATTTTTTCAATTTGTTTTTTGTTTTTATTTAATGTACAATGCAAGACTCAAATATAAAATAGGAATATAGAAAACAATGTTAAATGACAAAGACCTCTCCCCCGGACTTAAATCACACCGTCTCGGTGTGAAATAAATCGAAAAGAGAGAGTAAAAACGGAAATCAAAAAGTATGTACAAGAGGTCAAGTGATGTACCTTGGAGATATGGAGATATGGAGATTGAGCCGCTTTATTGATGCTTGTTTTGTGTCTCTAGCTTGACAAAAGATAGGCTTGGGAGAGTTCCCAAGGGCGCGTTTAACATCGCTAGCTTGACGGTTGATTCCTCTTATTCAATCTCTCCTTGAATGTTTCCTTTACTCCTAGTTGTACACCTAAGAGATCAAGATCACAAGAAAAGGGAAAAGATTAGCAAAAAAAGAAAATTAAAAGGCTCTAGTCTCAAGAAGAATCCAAATCCTAATGATCAATGCTAAACCCCAATGGCAATGGCGCCAAATTGTTACGGGATATTTTTCGATTTCAATTATCTAAATGTACTCATGTCATTGTAGCACTTGAGATGTCAATCCATATGGGGTTAAAATTGAACCACTAAGAATGCTAGAAACTTCTTAATCTAGAGCAAAACGTTTGTGGGTTTTAACGTTTTTTATTGAAAGAAAATAAAAGACAAAAAAAAGCAAAACACAAAAAGAAAAACGGGTGATCATAACTTAAACTATCAAAGAGATGATTAACAATTAAACAATGAATAATTTGGAAGCATTAACTCTAAGAACATGGAACACAAACATAAGACTAATCCACTTTCGTGGAATCAATCTCCTCATCGATTACTCGATTAAGCTAAACTCCGGTTTGCAATGGAAAATAATCGATGAGCATTAATCACAAGTCCATTTAGTTCACTAAACACTCTAAAAATCAACTCTCATTGGCTAGGATATGCAAAGCTCACAAAATGTTTGGTTCAAGCAATTCATTTAACTTCTTCCGGGTGTGAAATGCCTAAGTTCAAGAATCGAATGAACAAACCTAATCTACCACTAAACACCATTTACTCGAATCTATCCCTAATGCATGGGATGAGACCAAAAATCTAACTAATCTAAGGGGTAGTACTAGGTTTTGGTTTATCATGTCAAATCTAGCATTAAGAACCGACCTAAGTGAAAGATTTATTCAAGATCATCCTAAATCACCATTATCTAACCATCAAGACAATTTACTAATGATGCATAAACATTCAATGCACATTCATTCTTATGACAAGAAACACACAAGTAGCTTAACTCATTTCCATGAAGTTAAACCCTTCATTGATCATTTGATTATGCTAATTTCCCAATTGCAACTAAATTATTAATAAGCATGAAACGTAAGTCCTTTTTAGCCAACAATTCATCCTTAATCACGATTTCCATCTTGTTAAGCATCAAAGGCATGTTTAGAAATCTTCTACACAATTTACCAAATCTCTTCCGAGTGAATTGTCCATGATCTAGATATTGAGTAGCTAATTCAATTCTATCATTGAGATCACTTCTAAACATGTGAACAAATGATTATCTAAGCATAAACATCAACAAGCAATCATCAAACCATCCAAATCAAGCCTAAACATGATCCAACAAAAATCTATTCACAAGAACACCAAAATTAAACCATAGAAATAAAGAAGAACAATCAACAAGACATAATATATAAAAGGGATGAAAAAATCTTCTCTTAGATGGCATGAAAATGAAGATCCATCAAGAAATCCAAGTGATGTTCTTGAGCTTTCCCAAGTTTAAGAAGAAGAAACTTCAAGAAGAATAAAAAAGAAATAAAAGTATATATAGAATGAAGAATCCTTCAAAAGTGTGGAATATACATGAAGAACAACCCAACAACCTCTAGAGAGAATTCTTGGGTTGAGCAAACACAAAAATAATGAAGAAGACTTGTATTATGAGTTGATGATCTTACAAGAGAGATTTCACCAATACAAAAACACACTTATTACAATTTTAAACGTTTTATTAGCTTGCATAAAGGAAAAAAAAAGAAGAGTGATAATGTTGAAGCATGATTATGTCCAGCACTCAATCCTTTATGAGTGGCTTGAAAGTGAATGAGTTGGCTTCAAAGTGGAAAAGTTGTGGTGGTGGGGTTTGGTGGAAAGTGCAAACCTGATCTGCTTGACATGTCTTCAGTAAATTGATCATATCTCTTGAACCACAGCCCTGAATGGCACAAAACCACATCAATTGGAAATCTAACTGAATTTTCTATAACTTTTATGAAGATCTTCAAAGCTAAATCCAAATGGAACCATTTCCAGTGATCTTTCAGCCGCTTCGGATTGCCGCTGCATTTTCCGGTAATGACATGTCTTCAGTATAACAAATGCATCTCTCGAACTGCTGATGCGAATGACATGAAACCATTTCCAGTGGAAAGCTAACTCAATTTCGTATAACTTTCATTAGGAGCTCCCAATCTAATTCAAAGGGTAAGGCTTTAATACGACATGATCTTTAAGCTGCATCGTCTTGATCAGAGGATCTTGATCGGTTTAGTAGATCGGTTTGAAACCGATCGGACGTCCATTTTGCTCATTTTGCTCTTCTTTCAACCTTTCTTCAAACTCCAAGGGTCTCCTTAATCCAAGCCACTCCCAAGCACCTGAAAAAGGCTCTAGCAAGCCAAAAAGAACACAAAAACAACCTAGGACATCTAATATGCCATGAGACTCAATTTGGACCTAAATGCAATGTAAATACAATGAAAACAACATTGAACACATAGAAAACAAAGGAAAATATGAGACTCAAGATGATAAAATACTCGGATATCATGCATCGGGAATGAAACAATTTTTCCCTTTGTGCTTGTTCTTCATGAAGTGTTTGTGATGTTTAAGTCCTTTGAATCACTAATAACTCTCCCACGTCATGATATTCAACATCTTCTTCTTGGTTAGTAGGATCATTCTTTTTTTCGTCACTTGTAGTGATGATTATCACTCTCTGGTTGGGACATTCTCTTGACATATGGCCTCATATCTAACACTTAAAACAATTAATATCACGTGTTCTTTGAGGATTAGGGAACTTACCTTGTTCTGGTTGTGTGTCTTTAGGAGCTTCAGTGGGTTCGCTCTTCAGTCGCGAGTCAATTTCTACCGCTTTTGCTTTGTCTATGGGATTAGTACTATTTGATGTCCATGTTGTGTTGTTCAGGACCGATTTGATAGAGAAGTTTTTCACTTGATATGCTACTCTACTTGGACAGCTAGGTGCACCAACTCATGTAAGCCGTTTTAATGATCTCTCTCCACCTTCCTAGCAATGCACTCTTGCAAGTCGTCCATAAACTGAGCCATTAGGGCTTCCTCGGATTCTTCTAACTCCAATGAGTTCATCAGCTTCTCAAACTCCTCAAAGTATTCATCAACGGTTCTATTTCCCTGAGATAACTTACGAAATCGTTTTTGTAAGTCTCGGTGATAGTGTTCTGGTACATACCTTAGCCTTAGGAGGTAATTCATGTCACTCCATGTTGCTACTGCTCCAAAACGTTGCCTCCTTCTCTCAGCCACATTTCTATCCCACAACGCCAATGCATTGTTCGTGAGTTGTGCAGCTGCAACAATCACTTTCTTGCGCTCTCTATAGCCATAGCACTCAAAATATGTGCTCAAGACGTCTCTCCCAATCCATGTAGGCCTCGTGATTAGACTTTCCTGCAAAAGTGGGAGGAACTAGTTTAATGTCATGATTTTGTTCACGTCGTTCTACCTCTCGTGCTTGATTTCTCCTTAGAGGGTATTGTCTCCGTTGTTTTTGACACCAAAGAGGGTCTGGTGTCTGTTCATCTTCAAGGTCCGACATATGTCCTCCTCTTCCTCTTGGATATTCCTTTGAGCTTGGACATTTCTATCGGCTGCTCGCGGTTGAAGCTGTTCTAGGCGCCCAATACGGTCGCCAATACACATCATCTCTTCTCTCATTGCGGTTAGCATTTGCATGAGAGCATCATGTGGAATGTTAGCTTGCTGGTCAGTTCTTGCGCTTAGACAAAAACAATAAATGAATCAAAGGTACCACAATAATAAAAGCAAATAAATTCGAACCGACAGATTGTTCTAGTCTAAAGTAAACAATCAAGGAATCAAGCAGATTGCTTAAGTGAAGAACTAAACTCAACCTAACAGCAACTTAATCAAACTTTTTATAGGTTTTTCGTCTATAACTAAACAGAATCAAGCAAACTAACTAATCCAAACAACTACAATTTTTATGGCTTTTCTTTTTATGAAATAAAACTAAACATATAACTAACAACTTAATTAGATCAAACAGCAAGCAACAATTAGTTTTATGGTTTTTATGATTTAGCATAATCAAAAACAAAGCAAACAACCAAAACATATGCAATTTTTTTTTTTTGGTTTTCTATTGGAGTCAAAAGGAAAACGAAAATCAGAAACAAAGAGCAGAAAGATAGATTGATAAAATTGGGGTGTAGGTTTTTATTGATTATGTAAAAAGTGTTGGTTTACAACGGCTGCGTGGAACCTTATAAATAGGTTCTTCAGCGTAGACCTAGATAGGTCGAAAATAACATGAAAGGAAAGTACAAAACGCAGCAAAAAAGCAGAAAATTAAAGACACAAAAGATTATTCAAAGATAAAGGAAAAATACTAAAACAGAAAATAAAATTTGTGAGTCAGCTTGTTATTTTCTCTCATGCTCGAACCTTGGTATCCTGAGTGTCGAAGAACCATTGGGCTGGCCCATCTTACCTGCACAAACTTGAATTATTGAAAATACTTTGTTTTGACTTGAAAGGGGCCGAAATGAAGCTGAAATGGTCATTGCTGGTGCTTGTTTGTTCCACTTGAGATCCTTGATGAATTCTTCCTCTTGAAGTCCGTTTAAGTCGAAAATATTAAGCTCTCCAAGTGTTTCCACGTGGTTAGCTTCAAAATCATCTTCTTGTTCTCTATCGGCCAAACGACTTGTATTGGAGGCATCTTGAAGCGCATATGTGTTCTCTAAGAGATTCTTATTATTTTGAGCTCATTTTCCTGTCAAGTAAGTGGTCATACCGTGGTTTGTGTGAGGTGGGGCTTCTATGATGCTCAAACGAGCAGAATCCTTCATTAGTTCTCCATTATATGCATTAGAGCTCCCTTCCGATTTTCTTCCCGAGTACATTTATTTACCAAAATGTGGATTTCCTATTTTGGAAGACAAAAGAGATAGGTCTAACTCACCCCAGAAGACCTTTATCCTTGGAGAATATGGTATATATGGAAGGCAAGGAACGGCAAATTCTTCAACGGGAAAGAAATTTCACTGGCGGACGCACTTCAACTTGCTACCCTTGAAGCGGAGAGCTGGAGAATTGCAAATAAAAGGAATGTGAAGAAGATATTGACAGGGTTAGGGCGTCATGAGAGTCTCTCCTCCCCCGAGTCCCGACATGCCAGATCGATGCCTCTGGGATTGACCATGGACCGGTCAGTGGTCTCGGGTGGTGCCATATGGATCATATGGGACAAGTTATTTGGGATGCAAGGCTGCCGTAGAGGACTCTCGGCCCTCCATGCTGATATGGATTGACTATTTTGGGCTATGTCATGTCTAAGAGAAAAGCGGATATCTTCGATTTATATCGAGACAAATTGTTTAGATTTGGTGGGAATGATCGAGAACCCGGTGGATTGGCTGGTTTTTATGTCATAATTAGATTCTTTTCTCCTTAGAGATGTATTAACGGATTTTAGTTTAGCTCTTATTTCTCAATCCTCGAATGTCCGTGTCGATTCTCTTGCAAAAGAGATTCGAGCACGAGGTATTTAATTTTCCATGTAACTCACACAAAACTGGTAAGTGTTGTTCCACGGGGCAACCTTTTAACCGGCCAAACTTGATTAAATATATGGGTCGTTGACAAAAAAAACATAATGGTATTTTTGAAAATGGTAAGAAAGTGATTGTAGTTTTTTACAAAAATTGTATTATAAAAATAGTATTACTGTTTTTCCCTTTTATATTCTTAGATTTCATAAAATTTAAAATGGATTTTTTTTATATGAATTTTTACAAAGTTAATATCTCTTTTCTGATCTTACATTTAATTTATCAACAAGGATTTGTTTAAGGTTAGTATGTTAATCCATTCACATTTGAACGGAAAATCCGAATAATAATACTTAAGATATAGAAAATTATAAACAACACATCTGACATAAAGAGATATTAGACCTTATCTTGGTTAATGAAAGAGGTCAAACGAATTTGTTTTATTCTATATGAACTTTTTATATGCTTTCAGTCGACATGCATCAATTATAATAACTAACCCAAATATCAAATCATAACATGGCTATAGTTTTCTCGACGTACTGTTCCGAGTTGGTATTTATATACCGGAGGAGTGGTCTGATTTTTCATTACATTTAGAAGAATTCAAGAGGAATAAAATGGTTTTTATTTTTTATTTTTCTCTATTTCGCATATTCCACACGCGTAATCAACACCATGATGAATAAATTGACATGGAGTGCTCACGTCTACCCACAAGATATTGTTTATGTAAATTCGATACCACATATTTGGATTTTTGAACTGTTCTAAATGTCTAAGCTGTCGGAAATAAAAGTGGTTGTTCATTTATATTCTTATACATATACTTAGATATTTTCACAGTAAAAAGTCAGAGAAAAACATTATAAATTTGGATATTTTCACCGTAAAAAGTCAGAGAAAAACATTAGAAATGAGAAGTGTGAAACCATTAAAAAAAAAGAGAGCAAACAAGAGCACACACTCCCAATTGCTCCTAATAATTGCCCGCACGCATTAGCATCTCTCTCATGTGTCTATGTGGGAAGTCTCTTAGAAACATCACTCCAAGCGTGTTTCATCACTTGACAGCTTTTGTCTTCTTCCCACAGACATCTCCACTCTCCTTTGTCCTCTCTCCACAAACTCTAATCACTATTCTGCTTTTACAAAATTATATTATTAATTTGTATATGTTAATTTGGAAATTTACAAGTTACCCTTCTGCTTTTCTACTTCTAACCAACGCGTCTTGGCAGCTTTTGATATTCTCTTAGCAGACAAACACACCTGAGCTGTTTGTCCCTCTCTGCTCTCTCTATATAAACTCTGTTTTCAATTGATTGCTATGTGATCTCTTTAATGGCGTTTCCTCAGAGAAAAAGAACACCTTCTTTCTCTTCCTCGGTTCTTGACTCTATTTACCGTTCTATCGACGCGTCCGACGGTATCCAAAGTGACCTAAGAGGATCAATCAACGGAAACAACGACAATGTCTCACCATCATCATCATTATCATCATTATCATCATCCTCACCAACACCAAACAAAAAAGACGACAAACTCACAACTCTCCGGCGAGTAATCATGGACGACGAACTCTGGCTCTACGCCCGAAGCAGTACCACCAACTCGTCCGATTCTTCTGCTTTTTCCTCCTCCGAGGCAGAGTCATACCGAGCAAAGAGAAGATCAAGAAAGCTTGCGGATCAAGGTAATCGATCAAGTGACGATAAACAGATAATCAAGAAAATTTCGGTAGTGGATAATGAAAAATTAGTCTCCAAATCAGACGATGATAAAAAACTTAAAGCCGTAAAGATGTTTGAGGAGCTAAAGAGACCGAAGCAGCCTCTGTCTCCTGGTGCGCGTCTCACCAGCTTCCTCAACTCTATATTTCAATCTAACGTCAAGAAAGTGAAGCTTTGCTCTGTCGGTAAGACGACAGACGTCAAGTCCTCTTCCTCAAGGTCTTGCTTCAGCCGAGCAAGATATAAAGCTGACAATAACAACTGTAATAACTTGAAAAGGTCTGTCAGATTCTATCCCGTTAGGGTAACCGTTGACGGAGACTGCAGAGACTCTGTTCGCAAAAACATTACTCGCGATGAAAAACGGATCGTAGAATTTTCTGCAAAGAAGAGTGTCGGAAGAGTAACGTCGTTCAAAGAGGAGATTAAGACCGATATTCATAAGACTGAGTTGACTTGCATCGCAATAAAATTCGGTTTGAAGGATTTTGTGAGAAGTTACAAAGATGAAGGTGAAGTAGAGGAGGATGACGTTTGGAGTTACTCAAGTTCGGATCTGTTTGAGCTCGATAATCACCGGATCGGTATGGGGCGGTACATAAAAGAACTTCCGGTCTATGAAACAACTGATTTCAAGACTAATCAAGCCATTGCTCGAGGCTTGCTTTTGTAGTCCTTTTATTCTTCTTCTTCTCTTTATCTTTGAAATTTATTTTCTAATTTATAATTTTTTTCATAGTTCGCTACAAATACATGGATATGGTGTCTGAAAAGATTAAATTCATAATAATTCTCTATAAACCAACGTGGACTACCTATTTTGGAAAATAACTAATGTTCATCAAGTTCTTAGTTTTTCATGGATCATTCTAAAAATGATAAAGTTGTTAAAATTTGGATATAGATTCATAAGAAGTCTTAAAACTAACATAAAGCAAGGCTATAACATGGGAGATGCACATGTCAAAGAATAAAATTTGAAACAAACTAATATCGTACCCTCTTCTTCAAATTTGGATTTCCCAGGTATCATGACTATATAAACGATTACTAGAAGGAGACAGATATCTTTCCATGTTTGGGCCGGTTTTGCTTTCAGGACGATGTGGAGGGATAATTTATGGGGGCAAGAAATTTACGCAAAAACCTGTTCCCACTATACTATGAATTGTAAGAACTTCTCTGAGCCATGACCTCCATGCTCTGAATTGATGAACATTATGCCTATACTATTTTTTTCTCAATCTTTCGTTCCAAATAGTTCAAATTTCTAAGACGGATAGTTTAACAAGGAATGCTAGACTTTATTCGTATGACATTATCTATATAAACTATGTAGCTATTTAAATGTTTGAACCATCTTCATTAATTACAGCTGTTCACAAGAATAAAAAATACATGAATATGTTCATTAAAGTAACCGTAACATAAAACTCCTTGCATTATCACTAAAAACCTAAAGTTTTTCAGAATGATTTCAGAAGACCAAATCCTAAATTCATATCATAAATCCTAAATTGTTCAAGTACGCTTCCATTATGTTAACAATTATTCAAAAACCGATATAGCTTAACCATTGATGGAATAATAAATTCTGACAGATGAGAAATAATAATATAACATCAAAGAGGATCCTACTCGCCATAATATAACATCAAAGAGGATCCTACTCGCCAACAATGCATTTTAAATCTATGGTACGTAAAGTACCAAAACTGATATATGTGATTGTTTATTAATTTATGTAGTTAATGACCCATAAGTATTATTACATGGACAAATGCATGTGCATTAAAACAAGACGACCTCTTATCTCCCAAGAGGACATCTTCAACAGTACAGCTTGTTTCCATTGTGTGTTATTGATCTCACTTCCTTTTATTTAATTGTTTCTTCAAGTTACATGTTTTGTCTTTATCCTAAAGAGGGTCCATGTCAAAAAGAAAAAAGGTCCACGTATTCTGATCGATCTGACTCCTACAAACGACATCGCTTTAATGGCCACAACAAATTAGTTTTGAGAAAAATGAGAGATACTAACTAATAATAATAATCTATTAAATTAAAAAACCCAATAACTATGTCTTTTAGTCTTAACCTCTTTGTTTGTATTTTTTCATTAATTACCGCTGATTTTATCAAGGATTGCCTTTTTTTAAGGTCGTGTCTTTTAATCATAACATTTTTGCTTATATTTTTGTGTTCATAACCACTTATTTTGTCAAAAGTTGCTTCTTTTAACATACATGTCTTTTCTACTTCTATTTATTTGTTCAAGGCAACATTTTTTCATTCATGAATTTTAATTTTAGAATACACTCAAATTATAATTTTACAAAATGTATTATTATCGTCATTTCTCCATTTTCCTCTTACTTAACATTTTTTCATTCATTAATTTTAATTTTAGAATGCATTCATATTATGATTTTACAAAATCTAATATTCTCGTCAATTCTTCATTTTCCTCTTACTTAAATTAACATCGATTTCGTTCTCCTAATTTTCACTTCATGACTTTGAAACTTCACTTCTCCGTTCAAAAATTCTTACATTCTTTTTTTTTTGTCAACAACCTAAGCACCTATATCGGTTCAGTAAACCAAATTGGGGTACTGAGTTTACATAAATTAAATCTGATGGGTAGACACGAGCACCCCGTGCTAACTTTTCTGCCTCTGTGTTGTTTGCACGTGAGATATGTGAGATAGAGAGAAAAGTAAACTCCTCCAAGTGTAATGTAAAGGCCGGCCACTCCTCGGGTGTAGACATCTTCATCAACACGGAGCAGTATGTTGCAAAAGCTATCGCCGTCTTCTGATTCGCAATCATGTAGTGCATTACCCAAATGAGTACTTCAAGTTCCGCGTGCAGTGGGGAGATACTTCTTCTCAGATTTCTAGCTTCCATTATGACTTCTTCGACGCCCTCCTGAAAACATTCCATCCTAATCTAGAAAAGTTGTCAGTATCATTCCAAGAGCCATCAATGTAACACCTCCATCCATCGTATCCAACGTATTGAGCCATCACCGAATTAGGGCCAATTTGTTGAGAAGCCATGGCTGGATCGCTACATTGTGCCGATTCCAAAGTTGTAGCCTCAATTTTCGCAATCCTCAGTATTTCTTGTGGATTTCTATCCACATTTGAGTAGACTTTATCATTCCCCGCTTTCCAAATATACCACACAATCCAAGGGAAAATTGTATTCTTATTTTCATTTAGAAGTCTCTAAAAGAGGTGATCAAAATTAGAGAAAACCGAAGACATTGGGAAAACCCCCGGGGCCGATGGTATCTAAGAGAGTGCCCATGTTTGTAACGCCGGGGGACATTAAAAGAGAAGGTGATTTATCGTTTCCTCATCCGCTCCACACCGTGCACATTGTGTATCATAATTAATGCCTCTAGCGTGTAAATTTGCTGAAACCGAGAGACATCCCAAAATGGCTTGCCATATAAAATGTCGCAATTTCGGTGAGCATTTCAATTTCCATGTATGTGCATGTAACTTCTTCACATCTGGGCTGTAGAAACCATTCAAGCCGTTGTCTGATTCTTGGTGTTCGATCTGATATCCCGACCTAACCGTATTTTTCCCGTTTTTGTATAATGCCAGCCAAGAATATCTGGTCTATAAGTGCTGCTTATAGGCATACTTCGCATACTTCGCATAATTTCCGCATCGGTCAGGTCAATAATTGCATTAATCAACCCCATATTCCACATTTGTGTCACTGGATCAGTCAGATGATCTTACGTTCTTTTGGATCGAATATGTCTCTTTGATTACCTCTCGGGTAACTATTTATCTAATTTACTTCTCCGCTTGGAAATTTTATATGTTTTTTTTTCACATGCATGGTTTTGTTTAGATACCGTAGATTTTGGAATTACGATTCTGGAAATTGAATCTTTACATTATTGTTTTTGCATAGATAACCTTGTAGATTGACACAGTTAAAGTATTCAGAGAAATCTCTGTAATTAACTCCTTTTCTCATATACTTGGATATGTTGCTTTCGTGCCGCCGTCCACGTCCTCTATTTGCAACGATCTCATACTTCAATCTTTCTAACTTTTGGTAACTCTTCCCGTTTTGGTCTCATCTTCAAATTTATGGATTTGGGTTTTAGGTCAATACAATCGGACTCTCCTTCATATTTATTTAAATGAATTTTCATCGGTCATGGAACGTTCTCTTTTCTTCCTCATTTTTATTCCCCACTTTAATAGTTGGTGTTTCTATATTTGCTATCTATGCTATTTATTTGGACATCGAATGTGAATATTACATTGTCTATAGGTAAATTTCTGTTTGTGGGTTATGCGTGGTCAAAACTAATCTTGCACACTTAAGCTTTTTTTAGGAGAATAAATATGTCCAATAGTTATAACCTTTCTGTTTATACTTTTTAGTTCACAACCGCTTATTTCATCAAATGTTGCTTCTTTGGACACTTATGTCTTTTCGATTCTATTTTATTAACCTCTTTGGTTGTAATTTTTCGTTCATAACCGCTAATTTTATCAAGGGTTGCATCTTTTAAGTTCTACGGTTGTGTCTTTTAGTCATAACCTTTTCGTTTGTACTTTTTTGTTCATAACCGCTTATTTTATCAATGGTTGTCTCTTTTAATTTTTCATTCATGAATTTTAATTTCGGAATGCACTTATATTATGATTTTATAAAATGTATTATTATTGTCAATTCTCCATGTGTGAGTCGAAACTCACACAATCGATTCTTGTCGAGACTTTAGAGGGAACAGAAGTTTCTGAGAAAAAACACAAGTAGAGATCCAACGATGGTTGTTTTATTGTTGTTTTTGAATACAAGTTGCTAAGAGTTATTGCTAGGGTTTCAAGATGCCTTGTTACAAAAACGATTATGAAAGCTATTTATACCAGTCTATACTAGCGAGAATCCCAGAGATAAAAAGGAAGATTTCCTTTTGGCTTTCCGCGGCCACCGACTTGGCTAGGGTAATTGATGACCTGGGCCTTTAGCTCGGCCTAGGAGAGTTTAGTGGATGGGCTCCGTTTCAGCCCATGGAACATTTGTTATAGCCTGCTTGTAATCCGATAGGCTTGGTTTTACTTCTGATTCAAGGCGGGATGAACTGGCGTTGGCTTGTCTTTAGGCTTGATCTCGGCTTGGTTGAGAGATATCATTGCTTCGGCCTCGGCTCGGCTTTAGGCCTCGGCTCGGCTTTAGGCCTCGGCTCGGCTTTAGGCCACTTAAGATAGGATCGTCGAGGCGAGACTTCTGGGGAGACTATAAGGTCGTCTTGCTGCGGCCCAGCCCTGTTTTAGATGTGTCAGAAGTAGGCTATTCAAGGCCGTTATGCTTCGGCTTGGGTGTCACATATTCCTTTGGGACGGTATGCTTTACGTTAATCTCAAATGGATGAAAACCGACCCCAACAGTTTGCCCCCCTAGCTCGTCAGGGTCAGGGGTGATTATGACGAGGTAAGACGTCGCTTTGAAATTCTCGAGGAGGTTGAGTTTGTTATTCCTGGTCCATCCGATCGACTTGATGAGCCTCCTTCAGATTGATTCACTGTCTACGAGGGCTTCTTTCCCATGTGTTTCTTATGGTTTCCTGTACCAAAGCTTGTTATGCGATATCTTTGGAAATACGGGATTGCACTGAGCCAGGTTCCGCCTCGGGGGCTTCGCCATGTGATAGGGATCCTGACCAGGTGCGCAGAATGTCATATCGAAATTAATCTCAAGTATCTCTAAAACCTTCTAGAAGTCCGAAGAGTCCCTAACTCGAAAATGGTTTATATCTCCAATAAAGCCGATTTTAGAGTCCTCGGGGGTTTTCCGAGTAAAGACGTGTGGGAGGACCGCTTCTTTATTGTTCGGATTTCTGAAGCCTCTGTGGATCGGTCTTGCCTTCCAATAGTCATGAAGAGCTGGGGATCGCTTGGTAGTTATTCCGTGTATTCAAAGTTCGTCATACTGCATTATGCCTTTAAATAACTTCGCGCTCTTGTTTTCGCAGTTCATAGCGCGCTTCCACCGTGTCCAACCAATTTATCCGAGGTGTGGACGATTTTAGCTTCCGAGAAATTTGACTGGAGGAAATATTTTTCGTTCGAGAGAGTGAAGAGGGCTCTAACTATCTGCGATTATACTTCGACGAATCCACAACCCCCACCAACCGACAGTACCATGACGAATATGGCGAGATTTTTAATTCATGCCAAGAAGGAACTCAAGGCAAAGGAAGCGGAGAAGAGGGCCGCTGAGGCGTAGGAGGCAGCAAAACGAGCTAGCGAGCAGAGCATAAATCCTCCAGCCATCGAGGTGATGATCCAAGATTTGATTTCTTCCGAAGCGGTGATCCTGGGCGCTGCTGCTCCCGCAAAGAATATTGATGATACCGGGAAGGAGATAGCTAACCCTTCCGATCCTCCCGCTTCTGCTAGTGCGGAGAGAGTTGTGCCTGCCCTTTCCCAGATTTCTGAGTTCCCTTCAGCGAGGCATGAGAACGATCCAAGCCGGAAACACTCCTTGCCGCGAAAAGATCAAGAGAAGAAACAGCGTACCGATCGTTCCGCTGCCGATCCCCCGCCCTCTGGGGCGATAATTGCCGACTTTGCTATGTCGGCTGCTCTTCTCTCGGAGATCAACGGGCCCTGGGCTAGACTTCCTCCTCTTGATAAGCTTACCGAGGAGAAGACGTATGCGAATATGGCGCTGCGTTGTACCAAGGTAGGATTCGATCTTTTGTGATAAATGTAAGCGTTTTGGATTTTGCTGATCTTCTTTTGTCTTGCAGTTTATTGCCTCCATCAACGAGATGGCGGCTACTTATGAGTCCGAGGTCCGCCGTAACCAATGCCGAGTTGACAAGGCGAGGAAGGACGCTTCGTCAGAGAAGAAGAGGTTGACCGAGGTGGAAAAGAAGTTGACTTCATTCTCGACCAAGGTTACGGATCTTGAACGGGAGAAGACTGCTCTGAAGGAGGAAGCTGCTACATCTGCGGACCTCGCGACCCAATGCGAGATTCAAAAGGGGAAGCTGGAAACCAAGATAGCTTCCTTAAAGCGACAGATCGAGGAGAAGGATGCCTTGCATGCGGCCGAGATAAAAAAAGTCTCAGAGGGATGCCAGGGGTGAGTCAGCTCGCAAATTCGAGGATCGACTTTCTAAGGCGAGGCAGGCGAAAAGGAAGTTGAAAGATGCTAAGGGCAAAGAATTAGAGTTGACAGAGGTTAACTGTAATCTGCAGCTCATTGACGATATCCAGACAAGGAAAGTGGCATCTCTTGAGGCCGAAGCGGATAAGCTGAAGTCCTGGAAAGCCGAGCTGGTCGGTATTGATGAGGAGTGTGAGAGAATTGAAATTTTCTTAAGGGACGAGCTTAAGGTTTCACCTATCTCGGAAGATTTGGGGGAGTCTCTGCGCGACGACGAGCCAACTGATCCTGCCGCGACTAGGGCTGTTGCGATCGAGCCTGTTGAGACTGTCGAGAGTGTTCATGATTCTTTTGAACTCGAGGCAAATCAAGTTGAATAGTCCCTTTCCTTTTTTTGTTGTAAGGTCCTAAAGGATCTGTTTTTCTTCGTTTTAAACGTACTTTTTGAACATATGCCTGGACGGCTTTATCCAATGATATGCTATGGAGTTTTTGGTCCGTATTGTGCTCTTGTTTTTGCTGAGATTTTAAACGATTAGTTAATAGGAACGAGGTGTAACTGTTTTCATAGGCGAAATAAAGTTTCAAAATGTATTTTGAACCTCATACGAAGTGGCGTGTTCGGAGAGGAACCGCTTAGTTATGTGTCGAGATGTTTGAGACCAGTGTGCTATGAAGCGAATGATAACTGTGTTTAGAATTTGCTTCCGTTTTAGGGTTTGCGATGTAGACTCGACTTACATTGCCGTTTCGATAGTAAATTTGTGAGTGGTTTGGTCGAGATATACCTTTTCCTTCCTCTGGTCCTGATATATCCGCCTAACATTTATATAGCGCGCTTTAATCCGTGATGGATTGTAAAAGAACCGTGACTCGTATAGGATAGTGGTTAGAATCCAAAGAGGATGTACGAGCTCGATGTTGTGGCCTGCAACGGACGAGAATGATGAGTGTAAATGCAACATATATTTGGAAAAAAACTTAGGAAGTACGAAAAGTTGCGTTTACAAAATATGGGAGAATGTGTATACGTACCCACTCCCCCCCTTTTTAAAGAGGGGGGACAGCTGCACCTTTCCGAAGATCGGTTGCCTACGTACCCTTTTCAGGGATCAAACCGTCCCGTAGTTTATTGTAATGAGGTGGTTCTTTAGCTAAAGGAGAGTTTTCTCCTTAGGCGGGTCTTCTTGGGGTTTCTGTCGGCTTCCTCGGTTGGTCTGTTGTTGCTATGCTGTGACCCCGAGGAACTTTCTTCTTCGTGGTTGAGCTGGGTGGCGGGATAGAAGACATTGCTGTCGATTTGAGTGAAAGATAGGCGTTGACGCGGCCAGTCCATGATTGCTCCGGTCGTAGCTAGGAACGGCCATCCAAGGATTATCGAAGTTGGATAGATCTTTTCCGATTCGAAAACATAGAAGTCGATGAGGGCAATGGAATCTCCAATGGAATCTCCGATCCTTATGAGGGCAATGGAATCTCTATTGGATGGGCGGTTCGCCTTTCGGCGTTGTTTTGAGTCGGGAATGCTTCGTTCTAATTCATTTAACCTGCCCAGGGTCGGCTCGTCTTTGTCAACTCGTCACGTCGCGTTCGGCATTGAAATATTTATAGCTCGTCAGCACGTTGCATTTGCTCCACCCAGAGAATATTTTCTTCCTCTTCTGTGAGACTGTTGCCGAAATGACCCGAGCCGTGGATATCTTCCAAAAATGCTTCCCAGCTTATTGCGTTGATTTTGATCCATTCTCTTTAGTTCGTCTACAAGTCGCATCTGCTCCGTCCCGATAAGAGTTCCTCCCATGAAATCGTTGTCAAACCGGCTTGGATCGGGGATATTCTCTGCGGCTTGTGGTCCTTCTCGTGCCGAGGTGGGTTCGCCGTTTATGATGCTACCCGAGATGCTGGTTCCTTCGGCTCGGGTTGTCTCGCCGTTGATAATCATTCTCCCGGGGTAAGTTCCCATGGGCTCGGAGACTTGCTGCTTTGTTCTGCGGTCCGGCCTAGATGGATCGGATGAGAGCGGTTTTGCCACCGCTGGTGTCACTCCTCGGGATGTGTATGGTGATGTGAATCTTCTTGCCGAGGTCATCACAGGTGTCGAGAAGTCGAGGGTAGTCGGACTGAGATTGAGCCGTTGTAAGCAAAGGATGTCTTCCATGGATCTTGCCTCTTCTTGTGCCGAGGTGAGCTCGACATCCTTGATACGTACCGAGGCATTGGTTATTTCACCTCGGTTTGCTTCATCGTTAGCGTTCTCGATTGTTCCGAGGCGAGATCTTGCTGGCTCGGGGGTTTGCTGCTTTGTTCTAAGACTCGATCGAGGTGGATTGAATAAGAGTGGCCTTATCGCCGCAGGTGTCACCTCTCCAGATGAATGCAATGGTGGTGATGCTTCATGGACCGAGGTGGTCCCAGGTGTGGAAAAGTCGAGGACCATTGGTTCCAGGATGAGCCTTGTGGGATTCCTTGGAAGCACGTCCGAGCCGAGGTTTTTAGTTTGCCAATCACTTGTCCGACCTCGCTAGATCAGCGTCTTGACTTTTTCCAATAAGATCTTGTTCAGCTTGTCTTGCTCGTATGTCTTTTTTAGTAGCGAGGTGATCATGTCCTTCAATTCGGCTAAAAGCGTCGAAGTTATTTCCACGGCTGCTAAGGGAGTGCTGCTGGGATCGACCGTTCCTATGGCTGTCCCTTCAATGTTGTTTAATTCATCGCCGGTCTTCTACTGATTTCCGGCCATATCCTTCGATCTCGTTCTTGGTGTTTTTCATGGGTAAGAAAGCTTCTAAGTCCCCACAGACGGCGCCAAACTATGTGAGTCGAAACTCACAAAATCGATTCTTGTCGAGACTTTAGAGGGAACAGAAGTTTCTGAGAAAAAACACAAGTAGAGATCCAAAGATGGTTATTTTATTGTTGTTTGAAAGCGTTTTGAATACAAGTTGCTAAGAGTTATTGCTAGGGTTTCAAGGTGCATTGTTACAAACGATTATGAAGGTTACTTATACCAATCTATACTAGCGAGAATCCCAAAGATAAAAAGGAAGATTTCCTTTTGGCTTTCCGCGGCCACCGACTTGGCTAGGGTAATTGATGACTTAAGCCTTTAGCTCGGCCTAGGAGCGTTTAGCGGATGGGCTCCGTTTCGGCCCATGGAACATTCGTTCTGGCCTGCTTGTAATTCGACAGGCTTGGTTCTACTTTTGATTTAAGGCGGGATGAGTTGACTGATATTCTCATATTTTACTTATTCTAGCATGCATATTAGTTAGGAGTTTGATGTGATTTGCATACTTATCATGGTTCTATCTCGCATTTTGGTCTTCCTTAGGAACTAGGATGTTGTGCATTAGGTCCTAGCGTATCTCGCATGTTTTGGAGTCTTTTCTAGGTACTTGGAAGCACTTTGGAAGGATTGGAAGTCACCAAGCCAAGCTGGATCGGAGTTGGGTACAAGAAGAGATGGCCAAGGCAAAACAGCAAGAAGGAGAGGAGTACGCCGACCCATCCTGGATCGGTATGATGGGTCGGTATGAAGACAGAAGCTCATACCGATCCACAACACTTTTTACACCGACCCAGAATCGATCGGTGTACCCTCCCAGAACTCCGAGATTT
>PKMM01011747.1:184601-254948 GCA_002933915.1 Eutrema heterophyllum | reverse complement strand
ATAATAATAATAATAATAATAATAATAATAATAATAATAATAATAATAATATCAAACGGGGAATTCAATTTGTCTCCAATATTCTTTTGAGTAGTCTTGATTGGCATTATAAAACTGAAACACCCCGACCCCGCCATCCCGAATGAACAAGACGAATCGGCCATGCCTCCCTTAACTCTGCTCTTTATTTTCTGAAAGAGGTCGTGTTAGCTCACTTAACTTAGAACACAAGTAACTTCATTTCTGAATAATACCCATTTATTCCATTTCAACCAAAGTTTTACAACAGAAAGTCATAATTTATGGGCAACAACGGGGGATAAAAGTACAAAATTCTATCATGCGCAAGTTAAGCAAAGACGGGCGAGAAATTGGATTGTTGGTTTGCATAATGCATCAGGAACTTGGGTAACTTCAGACAAGGAGGTTGAACAAGTGGCGGTAAATGATTTTGAGGACTTATTTACCTCTACTTCTCAGACAGAATTTGAGAATGCGCTGGGTGAAATTCCGGCCCTAGTTTCGGAACAGGATAATGAGATGCTTACGGCAATGGCTACCGCAGAGGAGGTACGAATAGCTCTTTTTATGATGCATCGAGAAAAGGCTCCGGGTCCGGACGTAATGACGGCATTATTTTTTCAACGATCATGGCAAATTATAAAGGCGGATATTGTAGGATTGGTTAGTGGTTTCATGGTGAAGGGTTCTTTTGATAAACGGTTGAACATGACAAATATTTGTCTAATTCCGAAGACAAGACGGCCTAGCCGTATGATGGAATTAAGACCCATAAGTCTGTGTAACGTGGGATATAACATTATATCAAAGGTTTATGCCATAGGTTAAAGCAAATTGCTCCCGGACCTGATCTCAGAGACTCAATCAACCTTTGTGTCAGGACGATTAATATCATATAATATTCTGATCGCTCAGGAGATGTTTCATGGTTTACGAACCAACAAGTCCTGCAAAGGCAAATTTATGGCAATAAAACGGACATGAGCAAAGCGTATGCTCGGGTGGAGTGGCCTTTTTTTGAAAACCTTTTGAGGAAATTTGGTTTTGCGAAAAAATGGATTACATGGATGATATAGTGCATTCAATCAGTACAAAACAAGGTCCTCATTAACGGTCAACCCAAATGACAAATAAATCTGCACATAGGGCTTCGTCCAGGTGATCCCTTATCACCATACCTATTCATACTTTGTACGGAGGTCTTGACGGCAAATATACGGAAGGCAGAAAGAGAGTGATTACTCACAGTGTTAAAGGTGGCGAGGGCAAGCCCAGCAGTCTCACATCTACTTTTTGCGGAGGACAATCTTTTTTTCTGCATGTCTAATATTCAGGAATGTCAGACTATATTAAATATACTTAAACAGTATGAGTCTGTCTCCGGGCAACAAATCAATTTCTCAAAATCTTCCTTACGATTCGGACATACGATACACGGTGCGGCACAAGACGAGATAAAACAACTGTTAGGAATCTCCAATATGGGAGGCATGGGCTCATACCTTGGCCTTCCGGAAAGTCTCGGAGGAGCAAAAAGTAAGATTTTTAATTTTGTCGTGGAGAGACACAATGATAGAATTAATGGATGGACATCAAGATTATTGTCTAAAGGAGGTAAAGAGGTTCTAATTAAATCGGTGGCATTAACTATGCCTACATAAGTTATGTCGTGTTTTCGTCTACCCAGATCTATAACCGCGAAACTAACTAGAGCGACAACACGGTTCTGGTGGATTTCATCTGGACAACAGAAAGGAATGCATTGGTTAGCGTGGAAGAAATTGTGTCGAAGTAAAGCAGAAGGTGGAATCGGGTTTCGAACAATAGAGGATCATCATTGCTCCCAATGCAATATGCAATGCAACCTATATGCAAAGTAGACTCAATCCTACACATGAAATGTAACTAGATGATTTCTTTTTCAATTTTTTTTTTCAAATTTTTTTTTTTTTTTTTTTTTTTTGAGTATGCTGATATGCATGAGACTCAAGATGCGAAATTCAAAATAAGAACACAAAAACAAGATTAGATAACACAAACCCTCCCCCAAACTTAAATTACACAGTCCCTTGTGTAATAAAATCTTAAGAGAGAGCTAAACAACGCATGAGACAAAGAAAAACACATGATTCAAAATGCTATTTACAAAGCTTGAAGTGGTACCTTGGAGGCAAATGAAGAGGACAAGAGTGATCAAGGGACCAAGGGAGACCATACTCAACACGTCAATTCCTCACAACATTGTTTTGAAGTCCATGACCACTAGACCATCTTTTATTGGTGCTTGTTTTGTGTCTCTAGCTTGACAAGGGATAGGCTTGGGAGGTCCCAAGGGCGCATTTAACGTCACTAGTTTGACTGTTGCTTCCTCATTTTCACTTCCTTTAGGTAGATCACAAGAAAAGGGAAAAGATTAGCAACAAAAGGAAATAAAAAGGCTCAAAGGCCGGTCGGTATTGCAATTTGCATAACTCGTTTGGGCGCCAGATAGACATATCCATGCTAAATCTGATGTATCTTTCGAACCACTTCTCAGAATGACTTGAAACCACCTTCAGATGACAGCTAACTCAATTGTCTACAACTTTCATGAAGACTTTTGAAGCTAATTCCGATTGGAGACTCTTCGTCCGGCCAGATCGTTCAGACACTTTGGCTGGCTTCGATGAGGACGGATTTTGGACTTGTGACACTGGGTGGACATTGGCCGGTGCATGTGGTCGGTGCATGCTACTGTCTCAACACCGACCAGATGACACCGGATGAAGGTGGGTCGGTGTTGGTCTGGCTTCATACCGACCAAGTGACATGGAGCAAAGGTTGGTCGGTGTTGAGTGAGATAAGTTGAACACCGGGTGAACTTTGGTCGGTGTTGAGAGTGTCTTGGGTCGGTGCTTGTTTCTGTCTCAACACCGACCAAGTTCACCTGGAAAAGGAGGGTTGGTGTTCCCTTCTGTCTTGACACCGATCAAGGACACCGACCAAAGGTGGGTTGGTGTTGATCGAAGGTCTCGCGGCCAGATGGACATATCCTTGGTAAAATCGCCATATCTCCTGAACCACCTATCTGAATACCTTGAAACTACTTTTAGATGACATCTAACTCATTTTCCCATCATTTTAATGAACACATTCGGAGCTAGCTCTGACTTTAAACCCTTTGTCTGGCCAGTTCTTTCGGACACTTCGGGTGACCCTTGCATTCTCTTTTGCTCCATTACTCCAATCATCCCCCAAAATGCCTCCAAGCGCCTAGAAAACACTCCAAAACATGCAAGACTCTCTAGGATCTAGTGTGAACTCTCTAAACTCTAAATGAGAATAAAACACTAAAGAAATACTATGAGAATAAAACAAGTTCTTTTGATAAACGGTTGAACATGACAAATATTTGTCTAATTCCGAAGACAAGACGGCCTAGTCGTATGATGGAATTAAGACCCATAAGTCTGTGTAACGTGGGATATAAAATTATATTAAAGGTTTATGCCAGAGGTTAAAGCAAATTGCTCCCAGACCTGATCTCAGAGACTCAATCAACCTTTATGTCAGGACGATTAATATCATATAATATTCTGATCGCTCAAGAGATGTTTCATGGTTTACGAACCAACAAGTCCTGCAAATGCAAATTTATGGCAATAAAACGGACATGAGCAAAGCGTATGATCGGGTGGAGTGGCCTTTTTTTGAAAACCTTTTGAGGAAATTTGGTTTTGCGGAAAAATGGATTACATGGATGATGTGGTGCATTCAATCAGTACAAAACAAGGTCCTCATTAACGGTCAACCCAAAGGCCAAATAAATCTGCACAGACGGCTTCGTCCAGGTGATCCCTTATCACCATACCTATTCATACTTTGTACGGAGGTCTTGACGGCAAATATACGGAAGGCAGAAAGAGAGCTATTACTCACAGGGTTAAAGGTGGCGAGGGCAAGCCCAGCAGTCTCACATCTACTTTTTGCGGAGGACAATCTTTTTTTCTGCAAGTATAATATTCAGGAATGTCAGACTATATTAAATATATTTAAATAGTATGAGTCAGTCTCCGGGCAACAAATCAATTTCTCAAAATATTCCTTACAATTTGGACATACGATACACGGTGCGGCACAAGACGAGATAAAACAACTGTTAGGAATCTCCAATATGGGAGGCATGGGCTCATACCTTGGCCTTCCGGAAAGTCTCGGAGGAGAAAAAGATTTTTAATTTTGTCGTGGAGAGACACAATGATAGAATTAATGGATGGACATCAAGATTATTGTCTAAAGGAGGTAAAGAAGTTCTAATTAAATCGGTGGCATCAACTATGCCTACATACGTTATATCGTGTTTTCGTCTACCCAGATCTATAACCGCGAAACTAACTAGTGCGACAGCACGGTTCTGGTGGAGTTCATCTGGACAACAGAAAGGAATGCATTGGTTAGCGTGGAAGAAATTGTGTCGGAGTAAAGCAGAAGGTGGAATCGGGTTTCGAACAATAGAGGATCATCATTGCTCCCAATACAATATGCAATGCAACCTATATGCAAACTAGACTCAATCCTACACATGAAATGCAACTAGATGATTTTTTTTTCAATTTTGTTTTTTCAAATTATTTTTATTTTTATTTTTTGGTTGAGTATGCTGATATGCATGAGACTCAAGATGCAAAATTCAAAATAAGAACACAAAAACAAGATTAGATAACACACAAACCCTCCCCCAAACTTAAATTACACTGTCCCTTGTGTAATAAAAGCTTAAGAGAGAGCTAAACAACGCATGAGACAAAGAAAAACACATGATTCAAAATGCTATTTACAAAGCTTGGAGTGGTACCTTGGAGGCAAATGGAGAGGACAAGAGTGATCAAGGGACCAAGGGAGACCATACTCAACACGTCAATTCCTCACACCATTGTTTTGAAGTCCATGACCACTATACCATCTTATTGGTGCTTGTTTTGTGTCTCTAGCTTGACAAGGGATAGGCTTGAGAGGTCCCAATGGCGCATTTAACGTCACTAGTTTGACGGTTGCTTCCTCATTTTCACTTCCTTTAGGTAGATCACAAGAAAATTGAAAAGATTAGCAACAAAATGAAATAAAAAGGCTCTAGTCTCAAGAAGATTCAAAATCCTAATGATTAATGCTAAACCCCAATGGCAATGGCGCCAAATTGATAAAGGATATTTTTGTTAGGTTCATATCAATTCCTCTATGTTTGTCATTGTAGCATAAGAGGTGTCAATCCATAGGGGTTTAGATTAATGCACTAGGAATGCATGAAACTTCCTAAGCTAGAGAAAATGGTTTTGGGTTTTTATATTTTTAAATTAAGAAAGTAAAATGCAAGAAATAAAACAAAAGATACAAGCGTTGGATTATGGATTAAACTATCAAAGAAATGACTAACAATCAAATAATGATGACAAATATTGCATTAAACACTATCTTAGAACATGAAATTCACAAATATGACTAAACCATTCTCATGGCACTAATCACTTCACTAATTACCTAATTGACATACACTCTCGTTTACAATTAGATAATCAATGAGCATTAATCTCCAATTCCAATTAGTTCACTAATCACCCTAAAAATCAACTCTCATTGGCTAGGATGTGAAAAGCTCACAATAGGTTTGGTTCAAGAATTTCATCGAACACCTCTCGGGCATGAAATGCTAAAGTTCTAGATTTAATTTCTCAATTCAAAACTAGCATTAAGATCAACCTATGTGAGGATCTAACAAGATGCAATCAAAATCATTATCATCTAACCATTAAGACAATTGACTAATGACGCTAATGCACACAATCTATGATATTCCTTAAGCCTAGAACACTTGAATAAGATTAAGTCATTCTCATGACACTAATCCCTTTGTTAATCACTTAATCAATATCAAACTCTCATTTGTGATTAAATGACTAGCAAGCATTAATAACAAGTTCTATTAACCAAAATACACCTTAAACATCCACTCTCATGGGTTAAGATATGCAAATCCCTTATTTAGTTCTTTGATGAATTTCATCAAACACCTTGTGTGTATGAAATTCCCTATGATCTAGATTAACTTTCTCAAACTTAATCTAGGATTAAGAACACTAAATAAGGAAGGAAACCAAGGATCTAGAACCTAAGCATCACAAATCAATCATCAAACTATCAAAATCAAGAAAACCATAATCCACCAAAAACCCTAAAATCTAAACATGAAGAACATAAGAGAAAAAGACATAAAGATAAACAGAATGCATTAAATAAAAGATATTGGTGAAGAAATCTTCTCTAGAGTGGCATTTGCATGAAGAACAATCAAAATCCCTCAAAAAAGAGAGTTTGGGTCGAGCCCAACTCTTACAGGAAAAAGACTTCGTAAGAAATTAGGTTTCAAGAGTATTTATAGAAAGTGGGGGCGAACCGGGTCAACCCGGGACAAACCGGGTTTTGACCCGGTCGGATCATGGTTGGAGGGACACACACCGACCAGACCTTGGTCGGTGTTGGCTGGTCGGTGTTGGTGCTTCTTCACACCAGTTGGTGACATGGATCAAAGGCCGGTCGGTGTTGCAATTTGCATAACTCGTTTGGGCGCCAGATAGAGATATCCATGCTAAATCTGCTGTATCTTTCGAACCACTTCTCAGAATGACTTGAAACCACCTTCAGATGACAGCTAACTCAATTGTCTACAACTTTCATGAAGACTTTTGAAGCTAATTCCGATCGGAGACTCTTTCTCCGGCCAGATCGTTCAGACACTTTGGCTGGCTTTGATGAGGACGGATTTGGACTTGTGACACCGGGTGGACATTGGCCGGTGCATGTGGTCGGTGCATGCTCCTGTCTCAACACCGACCAGGTGACACTGGATGAAGGTGGGTCGGTGTTGGTCTTGCTTCATACCGACCAAGTGACATGGAGCAAAGGTTGGTCGGTGTTAAGTGAGATAAGTTGAACACCGGGTGAGCTTTGGTCGGTGTTGAGAGTGTCTTGGGTCGGTGCTTGTTTCTGTCTCAACACCGACCAAGTGCACCGGGCAAAGGAGGGTTTGTGTTCCCTTCTGTCTTGACACCGATCAAGGACACCGACCAAAGGTGGGTTGGTGTTGATCGAAGGTCTCGCGGCCAGATGGACATATCCTTGGTAAAATCGCCATATCTCCTGAACCACCTATCCGAATGCCTTGAAACTACTTCCAGACGACAGCTAACTCATTTTTCCATTATTTTAATGAACACATTCAGAGCTAACTCTAATTTGAAACCCTTTGTCTGGCCAGTTCTTTTGGACACTTCAGGTGACCCGTGCATTCTCTTTTGCTCCATTACTCCAATCATCCCCCAAAATGCTTCCAAGCGCCTAGAAAACACTCCAAAACATGCAAGACTCTCTAGGATCTAGTGTGAACTCTCTAAACTCTAAATGAGAACAAAACACCAAAGAAATACTATGAGACATATGCAAAAGAGGCAAAACCTAAGCTAAATGAATGCTTAAAAGAGATAAAATATGAGAATATCAACTCCCCCAAACTTATTCCTTTGCTTGTCCTCAAGCAAACAAACAAGAACAAGAAGAGATAGAGGTTTGAAGATGGGAGCTTAAATCCAAGATCATCACAAGAAGAGATCGAATTCAACGTCCAAGTTTGTAGTTCTAAAATGCACTAAGCGAGTCTACTCGAAAAGAGTTAGCCATTTCTATCTCCACGTGCATCAAGTCCAAGTCCCAACCTACACAAGCATTCTTATCCCTCAACCCCTTGACAGTCATTAAGGTTTTATGTGAATCATGATTATGCAAAATCAAATGAACTCGTTTGGCTAAGGGATTAGGTTTTGAGATGAAGATGATCTCAATCACATGTGCGGGTACTCCAATGCAAGGATCTCTCTAGGAATGAGCAAACTTTAGCAAAATGCTAAAGGTAAAATGCAACCTATGCATACAAGGGTGAATTCTCATCTACACAATGCATAAGATGTCTCTAACCCTAGCATTTCTAACCCATGAAGTCCCAAACCTAAGCTACCATTTTTGATGAGGTCATCGAATCCATTCAAAACGAACCAGAAGTTCTCGCGATCCAAGAAGCCCCCATGACTCGATCCAGAACAAGAAGCCTACGTGAGAAGTTCAATTTAGCAGTGTTAGCTAAAGACGGATCTAACTGAATTTATGTTTTTACAATCTTTAGGAAACACAAACACATGATAAATACTAAAAGTAACTGTTGTGAAAAATGTCTAATTGTTTATTTCAAACTTAATCTACATTGATTAGATTCTTGGTTCATTGATTTGTGCAATTTTAGTAACATTTGTTGGTGATTTAGGAAGGCTTCGTACTGTTTTAGGAAGACTATCCTAAAAACGTCAATTTGAGTTCTAAAACTTTAAGGTTCCCATTACTAGTGAATACTAAATGTAACAGTTGTGAAAAATATCTAATTGTTTGTTTCAAACGCTAATCCACATTGATTAGATTCTTGGTTCATTGATTTGTGCAATTTTAGTAACATTTCTTGGTGATTTAGGAAGGCTTCTTACTGTTTTAGGAAGACTATCCTAAAAACGTCAATTTGAGTTCTAAAGCTTTAAGATTCCCATTACTAGTAAATACTAAATATTTAGTGGAAGGTTCCTAAACCTGAAAAAAGGTTCCTAAAACGTTTTGTGTTTGCAGTCTGGTACATAGCTTGTGGTTCCGATCCAGTCCTCTTTGGTGTGTGATAAAAGTCCACCAGAAGACGGAGCACAAATGCAAACACAAGAGACGGCCCAACAAGGACATCTTGTATAGCTTAATGACAGTAGATGAAAGAAGTTTTGGTTGATGAAGGTAGCTCGTGGGAGATGGCTGTTGTGGAAGTATGCAGCATGGTTGTCCCTTCTCCTTTCCAACAACAATAGTGTTGCCTCAACGTGCTGCAAAACAAAAGTTATACAAAATAAACAATTAGAAAACAGTCCTACTCATTTAGGAATGCGATCCTGAATTACTTGTAAACGTTTCCTAAATAAAAATATTTTGGGAACAGTCTTATGTATTTAGGAATTCCTTACTAAAACAAAAACTACAACCTTAATTAGAATAAAATAGTTTTATTGACTAATTACCTCAGCCGTCATATGCTTCTTCGGGTCCTCTGATCTAGTAAACCATGAAGGCCCTACTTGCAGGCTAACAATTCTCATACTGCATTAATTAACTGAAACCAGTTAGTAACAGTTAAGAAATTCTATTCCGTTATTGATAGATAGATTTATAAGATTTTCTAACATTTGTCCTTTTTTACCCTTCCAATCAAACAACCTTGAAAGTTTGTTGAATTGAGGTGTCATGAATGGATCAATGACTTGATTTACCCGTGTAACGCCGGGTTTTTTGGCCCACGAAATGGAGTCTTGTTAGGTTGTGCTGGTCTGAGTTCACGTTCGCTCCTTCTTAAGAAAAATTTATCATGCACCCTCTTTTTCTTACCAGGCAGATGCGAAGGTTCTTCCACCCTCTTTTTCTTTGCCTTCGTATCAGTGTCATCAGTTTTTCGGGTTTCAGGTTCTTTCCTTTTTGATGCATTCATCATCTTTGCCTTCTCATTTGACCAAAAAAAAACAAAGAAAAGTAATTAAAAGCAGTCCACAATTTATGGTTAATGACGATTCAAGAATGGTTCCCTAACTATGTAAAAAGCTTCCTGAATGGTGATTTTATATAACTAATGTGTTTTAGGAAAAGTTTTGAAGAAACACTACCTCTAATTTGGAAACCCAGGCTCCATTCAACCACTTCTTGGGAATCCGGATATCATCAATCAAAACTTCTTCGACTATATCAGATAGAGTAACCAAATGCCATGTTTCCCGCCCCTCAGTATACAATTCACTTTTCCTTCCCACCATCCGCCGTTCAGGTACACTTCCACTTCTTCCAGCAGCCTTAACTCCTTCGAACTACCTTTCAATGAAGGTAGTGGAGGTCGAATCCGTTCCTTGCTGACGGTCTCCATGACATTTTTCATCTTCTTCTTCTTGTCTAGGAAGACGGTTGAATACTCCACGGTGTATATATATCAAAATCCTCAAGTTTTTGGGTCAATGTTCCCGGAAACCATCCGCCTTCTTCAGATTTGATCTCCACATGAGCACCTACATGTAAATGTGGCTGCAAGTACAATAATTTTTCATTAAGACTTGACAAAAAGTTAAAAATTACAAGTGGAAAACCCCTGAAATCATACCTCGTCATTTGTAATACCAGAAGCCACCAACCCACGTTCACGACTCAAGGACTGATGAGGTCATCAACCCAGCCAACCAGCCCAAGGCGACCCCAACGCTCATAAACGGACTAGCCGGCCCATCCGAAGCCGATCGGAGCCTTGTAGAGGCTGAACCGAATTGTTATAAGTTCAAGCCCAACCACGAAGGCCTATGCACAGAACCGAACCAGTCCATGATCTTGGCCCATCAAGGACTCGCGGCGAGTTGGTCCCAGCCCAAGAACGAACCAGACCGAGCCATGACTCAACAAACAAGTCAACGGCCCCATAATATACTGTTTGGAATTTTCATCATTTGAAAGTCTCCAAACGTTTTATTGGCATCCATGAGATCTTCAACCTTAAATAAGAATTTGTTTGCTATACCCATTTTTCAGGAATCCTTATATCATTAATTTTGANTGTAAATGTGGCTGCAAGTACAATAATTTTTCATTAAGACTTGACAAAAAGTTAAAAATTACAAGTGGAAAACCCCTGAAATCATACCTCGTCATTTGTAATACCAGAAGCCACCAACCCAACGTTCACGACTCAAGGACTGATGAGGTCATCAACCCAGCCAACCAGCCCAAGGCGACCCCAACGCTCATAAACGGACTAGCCGGCCCATCCGAAGCCGATCGGAGCCTTGTAGAGGCTGAACCGAATTGTTATAAGTTCAAGCCCAACCACGAAGGCCTATGCACAGAACCGAACCAGTCCATGATCTTGGCCCATCAAGGACTCGCGGCGAGTTGGTCCCAGCCCAAGAACGAACCAGACTGAGCCATGACTCACCAAACAAGTCAACGGCCCCAGAATATACTGTTTGGAATTTTCATCATTTGAAAGTCTCCAAACGTTTTATTGGCATCCATGAGATCTTCAACCTTAAATAAGAATTTGTTTGCTATACCCATTTTTTAGGAATCCTTATATCATTAATTTTGAACTTGAAGATTTTTTGTGTATGATCAATGAGGACTGAGACTTTGTCATTCTTAATAATCATATTGACAAATCCTCTATGCCAGTAACCTTTGTGATACACAAAAACTTCTTGCTTCAAAGATAAATCTTCCAAATTTACTTGCTGATCATCATTTTGAATAGGTTGTGTATCCATAGAGGATCCGAGCTGAGTCAGAAATTCTGCAAAATTCTGCAAATACATTTGATACAAGTTAGGCAGATTTTCCCCTAAATGTTTAAAATACAAGAATACAAGAAAGCTTACCTCATCATCATTTGGATCTTCCAGTTGTTTCGTCTCTTGTCTTTGGACTCCGCCATTAGTATTGCTTGGGATAGTTGGAGACTTGTTAGATGGATGGGTCCCACTATCTGTTTCATGGTGCTATAAACAAAAAATGAAAACGGTTACTTGCAAGAGAAATATTTTATTCGAGCTAAATTTTTGGTTAAAAGTTTGGTTTATTCCTCATAGATTAAGGATCTTGGAGATGAAACATTCTCTGAAACTTAATAGATTGACGATTTAGGGAGGGTTTGCTAAATTTGTATGAATACTTCCTAAACTCAGTATGGGTACCAGAAACCTTACCTCATTATTTTGATCTTCACGTTGTGGTGTCTCTTGTCTTTGGGTTCCGCTATCTGTGTCATGATGCTACAACCAAAAAAAAAATGAAAAAGTTAATTGCAAGAGAAATTTTTGTAAAGTATTTTTAGGTTGAACTTTTTTGACCTAAAAGTGTGATAAACGGTTATGTGTCACAAAATCTTGTTTACCTCATCATTTGTATTTGCAGGATCATATATCTCCAGCTTTTCTTCTATTTTCGATAAGCGGGAATTAACATTACTGAACCCACTTTGAACTATCTCGAAGAGCCTGTCCAGCTTCGACACGAGCGACTCGCCCGAACCAGATGGTCTCTCTCTCACCGCGTTACCAAACTGATAAGAACTTTTAGCCATTTGTTCTATCGCATCCATAACATCCACTGATTCTCTCTCCCAGTCTTCTTTTGTTAACTTGTAACTCTTCTTCACAATATCCACCAATGATTCCAGATCTGGATTATCTATGTCTTCCAAAAAGACTTTGTCTTCTGGATCATTTGGTATGGATGGTAAGACGCATACGACCCTCAGCTGCAAAAACAGAAATCAACGTTTCTAATTCCTAACTCAGGCAAGCTAAATCAATGATATATATGATAGAGAAAAAAATAGTCATTTCAGGATGTAAAAACTTACATTAGCATATCCTTCTATGTTCCTAACTTGATCAAGTGCTGGAGATTTTGTATCAATGTATTTTTCACAGAGAAATGCCGTTTATGGCTCCAAACTGCTCACCTTGCTGAAGGCTGCTTGCAGCAAAGGTACAGATTCCAGAATCCAGAGATGTAGAGCAAAAGGAAATCCATGCAGCTCGTGTCTGTCTTTATTCAGATGCGATGGGATTTTTCGCTTGATCGAGTTGAAGGCATCAAAGGCATCTCTTCCCCACGAGTAGTTCATCAAGGTAGTCATGTCCTGAGCTCTCTTAATCAATAGTTTCGAGAACCTATTTCGCTTGTATCTCTGGAGCAGGAGGCTCTCAATCACTATTAGCATACCGAGAGAGAACCTCTCTTCGACTTTCTCCCGTGGTATAACACAAAACACCTCAATTAGATCCTCATGTGTATGATATGTACCCCAGTCATACTTATAAACTTCAGAGTCTTTGTCTTCTACTTCTTCACACTCGGTGCATTTCAGACCAGTTACCATATGAAATTCTCTAATGGAGAATCTCATAGGCTGAGCCCCGAAGTGAAACCAAAGCTCGTTCTTTTTACCTGTCTTTAATGATCTTGTAAGCAGACAATGTATTATTTTCGCAGACATGTGCAGATTTCTTGAGCTAAAGCTCAGAACTGGTCCTAAAAAAGAATCCTTTATCCTTTGGAACAAGTCATCGCCGATAATTTGTTTGACTACGTCGATGTTTTTGTATACTGCAAAATGGTTTATTGCTGGCCCTGCAACTTGATTAGGCTCATCTCCTATTGCAAATTGGAGCTCAAGGAGCTTGATCCTTGTAGGCATTGAATCTCCCATTGTGTTTTCAACTATTAAAACAGACAAACAATTAGACATTTTTCACAATTGTTACTTTTAGTATTCACTAGTAATGGGAATCTTAAAGCTTTAGAACTCAAATTGACGGTTTTAAGATAGTCTTCCTAAAACAGTAAGAAGCCTTCCTAAATCACCAAAAAATGTTACTAAAATTGCACAAATCAATGAACCAAGAATCTAATCAATGTAGATTAACGTTTGAAACAAACAATTAGACATTTTTCACAATTGTTACTTTTAGTATTCAGTAGTAACGAGAATCTTAAAGTTTTAATTAGAATTCAAATTGACGGTTTTAGGATAGTCTTCCTAAAACAGTTATAAGCCTTCGTAAATCACCAAGAAATATTACTAAAATTGCACAAATCAATGAACCAAGAATCTAATCAATGTAGATTAGCGTTTGAAACAAACAATTAGACATTTTTCACAACTGTTACTTTTAGTATTCAGTAGTAATGGGAATCTTAAAGCTTTAGAACTCAAATTGACGGTTTTAGGATATTCTTCCTAAAACAGTTATAAGCCTTCCTAAATCACCAAGAAATGTTACTAAAATTGCACAAATCAATGAACCAAAAATCTAATCAATGTAGATTAGCGTTTGAAACAAACACGTATCTCTAGTCAGATAAAGAGCTTTGGTGAGAAAAAATAAGATTCAAAAGAATCACATACGTAATCCTAGTGCCTTCCATGGAGAACAAAATATCATGAAACTACACAAGAAATTTTGCTCAAACAAAGTGCTTTAACAATAAATCACTTCACATGGAGATGTTTAAGACATTCACACCAAGAAAAACAAACGAAATGTAAAAGACAACACATGTACACAAATCAAACACCAAGAAGATTCTCATTTCCAAAACGATTTACAAATGTAAAAGATTCCCATTTCCCAAACAAAAGTGGTTACCTTTCCTTTAGCGAACAAGCCCCAAGAGATGGTGGAATGTTCGAAAGCTCTGTCAAAATCCAAAACTACACCTGCAATTCACAAAGAGTAAACAATGGAATGTTTAATTAACTAGAACTAATGTCACCTAAATCAATATGTGATCTCAATCGACATAAGCATTAGAGATACAAACAAAATCTCTACAAAATCCACCAATAATTTTTGGGACCATATTTCGAAACCTTGTCGGCGAATATATGATTAACCAACTGAGCGGAATTTGTCTGTCGAAATAAACAAAAATAGATAAACAGATTTTAACGGAAAGAGATTCATTTTAGCAAAGCGGTATCTTCAACAGTAGCAAATTCACATGGATCATTGGCAATAATGTATGCCTATGAGCTAAGAATCACGAAGAAGAGAGATGAGATTGATTACTTGAGAACCATGGCTCCGCCGCGCTGAAACTCTTTACACTCGAAACTCCCTTCAATTGAAACAATACCTAAAAAAAGCCACAGCCAAGCCAAGTGCAAGAGCCGAAATCGTTGGATGAATCACTAAAACTGCAAACAAGCCCAGAAATGAAAAATGGAGTTGAAACTGCAAACAAAATCTCTCAATCGAAGCTCTTCAAAGACAAAATCTTTCAATCGAAGCTCTTCAAGACAAAATGCTTTGATAAAATCGAAGTTCTTCAAGACAAAATCTCTCAATTGGAGCTAGACAAGGATGAAATGCTGTTGAAATCCCTTTTGAAACAAAATTTCGAAGATCCAAGATGATAAAATACCTTTTCGCGATCAAATAAACTGAGCCCAAAAAAGTCCAACGACGGATTTGTAGCTCCGGCAACGATATGTCGCAGATGACGGCGATGATTGGAGAAAGGTTTTTTTGATCAGAGATGAAATGTTTTTTTGATCGTGTGAAATTAGGTAGATGAAGTCTTTGATCCTCTTTTTGTCATTTTCCCTTTAATGAATCTTTTTTTTGTCACCTTCTAACTGAGAGTGTCAATTAATTAAATTTAAGTTTTTTAGTGCTATTTAGAAAAATTTCCCTTAAATAAATATATATTATATTTTCCTATGTTGATGTGGAAACTTAAAAAAGAGCAGATACTACTATGAAAAGGGATTGACGGAGTCGTCCATGACTCAACATCAGGGATGGCATACATGTTCACTACAACTATTGAGAATGGTCTGAATTTTCCAAAATTACCCAAAACCAAAGTTTGATGACGGAGAACATATACATAGATACATGCGCGGTTTAGGTTTTTGTTTTTCGCTTTCAGGAGAGATGATTTAGACGCGCGTTTCTATCATGTTATTGCCTTTCTTTGTTTAAAAGTGTTACGCCAAATATAGATAATATTTTTCATAACTTCATTGCCCTTTTTCATGGAGAATCATCTTGATGCTCTGCGCACTCCCTTCTTTATATTCGCTATAGCTTGGTATATGTTAAGGATCTGCATACATCTACAACTATTAAAACCTCTGATTTCTAAAATCGATTGTATGATAATTTTCCAAAAATAAAAATCAAAGTTTCACAAAAATCAAAGTTTTTTGTTTTTGATGATGGAGAGAGAACCTCAAACATCTATTGTCGTAAGGGAGAGCTTATACTGCAAATTTATAAAGTATGGGGGCTTGTAAAGTATAAGTTTTATAAACTTTATAAAATATGGGGGCTTATAAAGAAGTAAATTTTATAAAGTGTGAAGGGTTAGATTGCAATTTCTCTATTGTCGTCATCTCTCACAATCAAGAACCCTAAAGATAAAACCGCAACAAGATAACCTCGTCGTTCTACGCTAAAGACAAATCTGCAGCAAGATAACCTCGCCGTTGGCTTATGCTGCTTCTCTCATCTCTCACGGTATGAATTGTATCTCTGATTTTTTTTCTCATCCGTCTGTAGTGGTTTTCTCCCATTTATATTCCTTAGAACGCAAGCAAAACTGAAAATGTGGGGTTTTGTAGGTTATCGAGTTCTTCTCTCCACGCTTGACGACGATGCATCCATCTTCTTCCTTCGGCTCCGGGAATGACGCGCCGTCCATGCGTCGAACATGGGTTGGCTATGCCTATGATCTAATCGTCTACTCCTTCATTTTACTTGTCTCGGCATGCATCATCGTGTACATGCTTAGCTTGTATATGCTCGCCGTATGCTCTGTCATATGTTTGGCTGCTGCTTATGTCTGGTATATCTTCTCTAAGGAGGAAGAGGAAGAGATACCGCAAGTGCTTGCTTATCCGCCGCCGGAAGCTGATACTCCTTGTTTTATGTCTCTCCCTTACTGCATGATCCGATCCTCTACGAGAATTTCATCTGTTTCCCTTGTCTCCGCCGTAATATCACGATGAAGAACTTTCCCTTCAGTTTTCCTCTCAGCCGGAGTCAGAATCTCACGATGAAGAAGAAAAACCTTCCCTTCCGCCGGAATCTCATGATGAAGCCGGAATCTTCTTACCCTCTGTCACTGCCGCCACCTCTTCCGGAAATACATCTTTCAGGGACACCACACGAGGATTGCTCGAGATGTGAGTAGCAGTTCCGAAGACTCGGATCCGGCTACAGTGATATCGATACCAAGGTCTAGAACTTCATCAACGTTTTATTGGCATCCAGGAGAGTTTGTGCTACTTCTAGAGTGCACCAGCACGCCGTGGATCAGGCGGATCCATCCGTGTTATCAACTGAACCAACCGGAGTTGGTTATGATCGTAAAGAACGGTTGGTTTAATCTTCTAGAAAACCGACTATGGAAACCCGGAGTACTTTTGGATACTACCGATTCAAAAGAGAATTGTTCTGAGCGTACGACAAGCTTTGATCTTGTTTATTGGCGACAGCGATTCTCTGCTGAGTTTGGGACAGTAACTCCTAGAGTTACTTCACCACGGGTAAGTCAAGCAAAGGACTTGAAGTAATGTTCAATCAAGTGCGCTTTCAGATCACGGCACTTCAGGAGACGATCTACATATGGATCGAAAGCCCCTTGAGTCTACTTTCAGAAAAGCTCAAGATCAGCCCAATCCGCTTAGCTAATCGGCCCATAATGGCCCAACAGTGGCGGCGCATCCAACCAGAAACAGACCATCCTAAAAATTGGGAAGTTGTTTCTTCCACCCTTTAAGCATTTCCGTTTTCAAGGTTTCTCTACTGCAAGTGAGGCTCCCAAGGGTCCACAACTTCCTCCCCATGTTGTCAAGATACAAGCTTGCACAAAACATGCTTCCTTGTTTTACTCGGTCTTCCCTAAAACAAGGAGCCAAATTGTTTTTGTTTATATTTGTTTATGTCTACAAATTTGAATTTCAAATTCTGTGTAAACCCTAGATGGTTGCCTATATAAGCACCATACTCCCCTCATTTTTCAATTAGCTTTGCTCAATGAAAATAGTTTGTTAAAACTTGTGTGTGTTCGTTTTTTCTCAAGAACCGGGTTCTTGTTTTGTTTCTTTTCTTTAGGCTTAAGTGTGCGACTCACTTAGATCTTTAAAAGTTCATTAAGAGTTTAGTGTGCGACTCACTAGTCTCTTGTGAAGCCTCGGAATGGTTTGTTTGTGCGACTCAAACATCCTAGTTCGTTCAAATTGATTGTGCGACTCAATCAATCCACGCCCATTTCTACCATCGTCCCACTTCCGCGCCATAAGCTTGGAATTGTTCTGTTCTTGAAGTGATCTTAAGTGAGGAGCAACTCCAAACTTGTATCAAGGACTCTCAATCATACCCGAGGAGAGCCAAATAGATGTCTTGGCCAACTTCAATCTCATTCCACCACAACCTGATGAAAACCAAGGTATGAAAACTCTTTTGGCAGGCACATGAGTGGAGAACACCAATGAATGTGAGGAGAACGCTTCCAGAACGCAAGAGGACCCGGATGCACTTAACTTAGTCGCTAGCGACCAGAATGCATTCAACCAAGCTTTGGGAGCTGAATACATCAAGTCCATGGCAGGTCGTGGCTTCAACAACTCAAGCATCTTCAACACTAAAGAGAACAGTGAAGATCACGTGAGGAACATCCCAACACAAGCCAAAGGCGAGCATCACCAAATCTGGCCACTCTTGCGCTTAAACAATGTAAGTCTTGTCCATACGTTTTGTGCAGGAAAAGAAGACCAGCTCAGTGGTATTTAGAGCTGTGCGCAACGAGGGATCAAGCCACGCCCAAGACTTAGTAGTTTTTATTTTATTTTTATGTTTTAAGTGAACTTTCCTTATTTGTGTCCAAATGAGACGTGCTGCTGTTTTTCTTATTTTCTTTTAAAAGTCATGTTGTCTTGAGTCTTTTCTTGTTGTTTTTGTGTCAACCATTAGGTCATAGCTGTCGAACGCTATATGAGGTTCCCCTGCAGCATTGTAGCGACCACTTTTGCTCATATCAATAAAATAACGCAGTTCACCTTTTCTCTCTAGCTTTGGCTTGCGAGTTTGCTTCTTTCTTTGTGTGTGTGCGATTCCACCATTGAAGAAGTGTTTATTGCTGTATCAGAGAACTCTCCATCCTCTCTGTGGTGCCATCGATCCCCCTTCACAATCCCCTCTTCACGATCCAACAAGAGAGAGCGTAGGCCAGCTTGTTCGATCTCCATCAGTTCGTTATAAGGTTCATCACCTCGAGTCTTATACCATTTAGTATCAGAGCCGAAAGGTTCTACTATCAGGTGATATCTATCCATCTCTTTACCTTTTGTTTTAGTTTCCGTTTCCCTTTATTCAAATCGAAAAACCATAAAAATTTGCTTTGTTTCTGTTTTGCTTTACTTGTTGCGTGTTGCTTAGAGTCTGTTTAGGATTTTATCAAGTCGTGTATGCCAATTGGTTCCCTTTGGTGTAACGGATTGATATAGTTCTGTCTTTGCTTAGTTTAAAGTCCAAAAAAAATAAAAAAAAATTCAGAAGGAACCCTAGACAGAGTTAGAGTTTGCGTCTGCCTCAAGAGTGTTAAATCGTTTGCTTCTGTTTCAATCTTAGGTCAGGTTCTTGACTTGCTGTGTTGCTGCGATTAACTTGTTGTTAGGTTGCTAGTCTTTGCTTGATTTTTTCGTGCCTCCTTAGTTGTTTAGTCTTTGAAGAAAACAAGAAAACCAAAGAAAAAGTTGTATTTCCGTTTTATCGATAGTATTTCCATTTTGCTCGTTTTACAGATTTCTCTGTTTTGCCTTTTATTCCTACTGCCTTTCTGCTTTACAAAAACAAAAATTCATAAAAAGTTTGAGCTTAGTTTCTGTGTGACTCGAGTTAGTTGTTAATCTGAACAGTTCATTGGTGTCCTTGAATTGTTGAGACTAGATTAATCGAGTTCTTTCTGTTTTGTTTCTTTTCTGTTTATTGTGGTACCTTTGATCCGTTTGTTGTTTTTGTCAAGAACAGGGACTAACAGACTCACATCAAGGCGACATGGCTGAAGAAGTAGTACCTCGAGATGCCCTCTTACAGATGATTACTGCCATGAGAGAAGAGATGAGGACCATGAGACAGGAATTTGGAGAACGTGTGGGCCGATTAGAGCAGCCTCCACCACCTCCTCAACCTGCTGCTCCTCCTCCTAGAGCTCCTATGAGAAACATGCAACAACCAGAAGATGACATGCCTGTACTAGAGGACGACTTACCTCTTGACCCACTGTTACAACAATAGCCGAGAGTTCAAGACCCTCTAAGGAGGCAGAATGCAAGGGAAGTTGAAGCTAGGGAAGGAAATTCTGAAGTTAATCTAACTCCTCGTAGTTTTGCAGGAAAATCAAACCCGGATGTGTATCTTGATTAGGAGAGGAGACTAGAATATATATTCGAGTGTTATGGCTACGGAGACCGTAAGAAAGTTGCTCTAGCAGCTGTGCAACTCACAGACAATGCAATAGCCTGGTGGGACAGAAATGTAGCTGAGAGAAGGAGAGACCGATTTGCACCAGTCACCATGTGGAGAGACATGAAGTTCTTACTTCGATCTAGGTATGTGCCTAATCATTATCACCGCGACTTACATAAATGTTTTAGGAAATTGTCGCAGGGATCTAAGTTTGCTGATGAGTACTTCGAAGAATTTGAGAAGCTCATGAACTTGCTGAATTAGAAGAATCAGAAGAGGCCTTAAAGGCTCAGTTCATAGATGGCTTGCAAGAACGCATAGCCAAGAAGGTGGAAAGGACTCAATACAGTGGAATGCACGATGATTACTGCCGTGAGAGAAGAGATGAGGACCATGAGACAGGAATTTGGAGAACGTGTGGGCCGATTAGAGCAGCCTCCACCACCTCCTCAACCTGCTGCTCCTCCTCCTAGAGCTCCTATGAGAAACATGCAGCAACCATAAGATGACATGCCTGTACTAGAGGACGACTTACCTCTTGACCCACTGTTACAACAATAGCCGAGAGTTCAAGACCCTCTAAGGAGGCAGAATGCAAGGGAAGTTGAAGCTAGGGAAGGAAATTCTGAAGTTAATCTAACTCCTCGTAGTTTTGCAGGAAAATCAAACCCGGATGTGTATCTTGATTAGGAGAGGAGACTAGAATATATATTCGAGTGTTATGGCTACGGAGACCGTAAGAAAGTTGCTCTAGCAGCTGCGCAACTCACAGACAATGCAATAGCCTGGTGGGACAGAAATGTAGCTGAGAGAAGGAGAGACCGATTTGCACCAGTCACCATGTGGAGAGACATGAAGTTCTTACTTCGATCTAGGTATGTGCCTAATCATTATCACCGCGACTTACAGAAACGTTTTAGGAAATTGTCGCAGGGATCTAGGTTTGTTGATGAGTACTTCGAAGAATTTGAGAAGCTCATGAACTTGCTGAATTAGAAGAATCAGAAGAAGCCTTAAAGGCTCAGTTCATAGATGGCTTGCAAGAGCGCATAGCCAAGAAGGTGGAAAGGACTCAATACAGTGGAATGCACGATGATTACTGCCATGAGAGAAGAGATGAGGACCATGAGACAGGAATTTGGAGAACGTGTGGGCCGATTAGAGCAGCCTCCACCACCTCCTCAACCTGCTGCTCCTCCTCCTAGAGCTCCTATGAGAAACATGCAGCAACCAGAAGATGACATGCCTGTACTAGAGGACGACTTACCTCTTGACCCACTGTTACAACAATAGCCGAGAGTTCAAGACCCTCTAAGGAGGCAGAATGCAAGGGAAGTTGAAGCTAGGGAAGGAAATTCTGAAGTTAAGCTAACTCCTCGTAGTTTTGCAGGAAAATCAAACCCGGATGTGTATCTTGATTAGGAGAGGAGACTAGAATATATATTCGAGTGTTATGGCTACGGAGACCGTAAGAAAGTTTCTCTAGCAGCTTCGCAACTCACAGACAATGCAATAGCCTGGTGGGACAGAAATGTAGCTGAGAGAAGGAGAGACCGATTTGCACCAGTCACCATGTGGAGAGACATGAAGTTCTTACTTCGATCTAGGTATGTGCCTAATCATTATCACCGCGACTTACAGAAACGTTTTAGGAAATTGTCGCAGGGATCTAGGTTTGTTGATGAGTACTTCGAAGAATTTGAGAAGCTCATGAATGATATACTCATATATTACATGTTTTAGCATGTAATAAAACATGCATTTCATGTATAGTTTTGTGTAGATTACATGCATAATCATGATCTTGTCTTGCATTTAGATCTTAAATTAGAGATTAGGACATTTGCATTAGGTTTGGTGTGTTCTTGCATGTTTTGGAGTATTTCCTAGGTAATTGGAGGCAATTGGACAAATTTGGAGATTGGGACCTAAGTGAAGTGCAAAGCTCATCCGAGACGCCGGAAAGATGTGTTTGACGAAGCTCCTCCGATCTGAATCAGCCTTTACAACCTTGATGAAAGATGTAGAGGGGTGCCTTAGCTGTCCGGGAGAAGTCGAATCAGGCGATTTGGATACGTGGTTGGAGAGTTACGACAGTTTTACTGGAGCCGTATCTTCCTGGCCGAGCAACACGTCTACACCGCTTACCACCGGCCGGTGCAACAAACCGGTATGGGACCAGAAGCTAAGCACCGACCCAGGACTTCCCCACAGACCGGTGAAAAAACCGGTGTGAAGCCAGAGGCTAAGCACCGATCACCACAAACCAGTGCAACAAAACGGTGTAGCACTTACCAGCCGAGCTCACCCGATGGGTCTGAAAGATCGGCCCGAACGAAGGGTCTCCGATCAGATTTAGCTTCGGAGGTCTTCATAGAAGTTCTATATAATTGAGTTGGCTGTCATCTGGAGGTAGTTTCATGTCGTTTGGATCTGTGGTTCAAAAGATACGTCATATTTAGCAAAGACATGTCTGTCTGCCGCCCAAACGAGTTCCGCCCGGAGTTGAAACCCAGCAGCAACACCGATCACCACAGACCGGTGCAACAGGTCGGTGTGAGACTACTCAAGACCATATTTGACCCATTTCAACCGGGTCAATACCCGGTTTGTTCCGGGTTGACCCGGTTCGCCCATTTTTCTATAAATACTCTTGAAACCTAATTTTGTAGCTAAGTTTTCTTCTTTCTAGAGTTGGGTTTTATCCCAAACTCTTCTTATGATTTTGGAGGGATTTTGATTGTTCTTCATACAAATGCCACTCTAGAGAAGATTTCTTCAACTCTATCTTTTATTTATGCAATTTATTTATTTTTATGTCTTTTTCCCATTTGTTCTTCTTGTTCTTTAGACTCTAGGGTTTTTGTTGGATTATGGATGGCTTGATTTTGATGATTTGATGATTGATTTGTGTTGCCTATGTTCTTAATCATTGCTTTCCTTTCTTATTTAGTGATCTTAATGCTAGATTGGGCTTGAGAAAGTTAATCTAGATCATAGGGAATTTCACACCCACAAGGTGTTTGATGAAATTCCCGAAAGAACTAAATAAGATATTTACATATCTTAGCTCATGAGAATGGTTTTCTAAGATGTATTTTGGTTATTGGAACTTGATATTAATGCTTGTTAGTCATTTAATCACAAATGAGAATTTGATCTTGATTAAGTGATTAATAAAGAGGTTAGTGTCATGAGAGTGAATTAACCTTATTCAAGTGTTCTAGACCTAAGGATTAGCATTGATTGTGTGCATTTGCATTATTAGTTAATTTTCTTAATGGTTAGATGATGATGATTTAGGTTGATTCTTGTTAGATCCTTCACATAGGTTGATCTTAAAGCTAGTTTAGATTGAGAGATCAAATTTAGAGCTTAAGCATTTCACGCCCGAGAGGTGTTCGATGAAAGGCTTGAACCAAGCCTTTTGTGAGCTTTTCACATCCTAGCCAATGAGATTTGATGTCTAGGGTGATTAGTGAACTAAATGGAATTGGAGATTAATTCTCATTGATTACCTAATTGCAAACGAGAATTTATGTCAATTGGGTGATTAGTGAAGTGATTAGTGCCATGAGAATGGATTAGTCATATTTATGAATTCCATGTTCTAGGATAGTGTTTTATGCAATCTTTGTCATCATTATTTGATTGTTAATCATTCATTTGCTTGTTTAGTCCATGATCCAACATTTCTATCTTTGTTTTCTTTCTTGCATTTTACTTTCTTAATTCAAAAACATAAAAACCCAAAACATTTGCTCTAGCTTAAGTCATTTCTTGCATTCTTAGTGTGTTGTTCTTTTTGCCTCCCTTGGATTGATCCCCAAGTGCTACAACGATAGCATTTGGGTAATTGGTATTAGATACAAATTATCCATTATCAATGAACTTGCTGAATTAGAAGAATCAGAAGAAGCCTTAAAGGCTCAGTTCATAGATGGCTTGCAAGAACGCATAGCCAAGAAGGTGGAAAGGACTCAATACAGTGGAATGCACGAGCTCCTTCATCTAGCTGTCCAAGTAGAGCAACAGATCAAACGCAAGATTACAATGTCCAACCGATCCAAACCTCAACAACCGTGGAATGCAAGTAACTCCAAGCCCCAGGACAAAGGAAAAGCAGTGGAAATTGACTCACGCTTCAAAAGCAACCCCACTGAGTTTCCCAAGACTACACGGCCAGAGCAAGGTAAGTTCCCTACTACCCCTAGAACTCGTGATATAATCTGTTTTAAATGTCACGAGAGAGGTCACATGGCAAGGGAATGTCCTAACCAACGCGTGATGATCATTACGCCGGGAGGAGACTATGAGTCTCAAGATGAGCTGGATGATGAACCAGATGATCAATGCGAGGAAGTAGAGTATCTTGATGTAGGTGACATGCTGGTGACAAGGCGAGTGCTAAGCGTGCTTGTCAATCCAGAAGAGAAGTTGCAACGCGAGAACCTGTTCCATACTCGTTGCACCATCAAAGAAAAGGTATGTAATTTGGTTATAGATGGTGGTTCTTGTGCTAACGTGGCTAGCAAGTTTATGGTAGACAGGTTGGGACTTAAACGATTAAGCACCCGAGGCCCTACAAGTGACAATGGCTCAACGATACAACTGAGTTAAAGGTGACGGAGCAAGTAACTGTCCCCTTTAGCGTGGGCAAGTATCAAGATCAAGTCTTGTGTGACGTGGTGCCAATGCAAGCGGGACACCTTCTGTTGGGCAGACTGTGGCAATTCGACCGAGCTACCATTCACAATGGCCGCACCAACTTCTACTCATTCGCATACAAAGCCGCAAATACAACCTTGCACCTTTGAGCCCATCTGGAGTGCATGAGTTGCAAACCAGAATGAGCAAGGAGACTAAGGTAAGTAAACCTAACCTATACATTAATTCTAGTGTTATTATTAAGACCATGAGTGCCAAAGGCACCGTGCTACTAATGGTGTACAAAGAGTGTCTAAGTACAGGAACTACAACAATAGAGCATCCACGTGAGATTCAAGTTGTATTAGACAGGTTCAAGGACGTCTTTCCAGATGAGATCCCAACTGGTTTACCCCATTCGTGGTACTGAACACCAAATAGATCTTGTCCCCGGATCAGTGCTGCCTAATAAGCATGCTTATAGGATGAACCCGAAAGAAAGTAAAGAGCTTAGCAAGTCAGGGAGTTGATGGACAAAGGCTACATCCGTGAAAGCCTTAGCCCATGCACCGTACCAGTTCTGTTGGTTCCCAAGAAGGATGGAACGTGGAGGATGTGTGTAGACTGCCGAGCCATCAACAACATCACCATCAAGTATAGACATCCGATCCCACGCCTAGATGACATGCTGGATGAGTTGAGCGGTGCCACCATCTTCTCAAAGGTGGATCTCAAAAGCGGCTATCATCAAGTCAGAATGCGTGAGGGAGACGAGTGGAAAACTGCTTTCAAGACCAAACAAGGTCTCTATGAGTGGTTAGTAATGCCGTTCAGGCTAACCAACGCCCCAAGCACATTTATGCGACTCATGAACCAGGTTCTAAGATCTTTTATTGGTAAATTTGTTGTTGTATATTTTGATGATATCCTCGTATACAACAAATGCTTACCTGATCATATTATGCACTTAGAACTAGTTTTGAAAACACTTCGAAAGGAAAGCCTTTACACTAACCTTAAGAAGTGCTCCTTTTGTACTGACAAGCTTGTCTTTTTAGGCTTTGTTATTAGTGAACAGGGACTACAGGTGGATGAGGAGAAGATTAAAGCCATTCAAGAATGGCCAACTCCATCTACCATCGGCCATGTTAGGAGCTTCCACGGCTTAGCTAGCTTCTACCGCCAGTTTGTCAAAGATTTTAGCACAGTAGCTGCCCCACTTACTGCTGTCATCAAGAAAAATGTTCCATTCTCATGGGGAGACGCACAAGAAGCAGCCTTCAACACTCTTAAGGATCGCCTTACACAAGCACCTGTTCTAGCTTTACCGAATTTTGACATTATGTTTGAGGTTGAATGTGATTCTTCAGGTTTAGGAATTGGAGCTGTGCTGCATCAGAAAGGAAGACTCGTGGCTTACTTCAATGAGAAGCATCCCTTACTTGCTTCTCTAATTCTTTGGCCTCCTCCAGGTTAACGCGGTATGTGGCTCGATTGGGTAACGGAGCTCCGGGAACGAAATCGATCTGGTGCTCTATTCCTCTTATGGGAGGTAAACCCAAGGGGTATCTCATTAGGAAACACATCAGAAAATCGATCCAATAGCTTAGTAACTTCAATAGGAAGTTGTTGCTCCATCGCACTAGATCCTGCACTCAAAGTCTCCTTAAAGATCATTAGTAATACCGGTTCTTTGCAAGTGATTGCCTAAGAGAAATAGCTCGGTTTAATCAAGAAGTTGTTCCTGGTCGAAGTATCGTTTTCCTTTAACATTTTAACTTGTAGTTCATGTACTTGAATTGGCGTGAGAGGTGTCAAGTTAAATTTCTTTTTATCATGAATAAACGTGTACATATTACTTCGGCCATGGTGAATGGCGTCCTTATCAAACTGCCAAGGTCTACCAAGAAGAAGATGGCTAGCTTGCATCGGAACAACATCACACACAACCTCATCCGAGTACTTGCCCACATTGAATGGTACTAGCACCTGGTCCGTTACGCGTAATTCGGCCTTATCATTTAACCATCTTAACTTATAAGGGTGAGGGTGTCTAGTTCGTTCTAGACCGAGTTTAGTGACCATGTAGTCACTTGCTACATTGGTGCACGACCCTCCATCTATTACTAGATTACATACCTTGCCTCAGATGGAACATCTCGTATGAAAGATATTGTCTCTTTGGGCTGTCTGGTCAGGATGAACCGTGAGATTCAAGGCTCGTCTTATGACCAAGGACTCACCATATTCAGCTTCACAATCTACTTCTTCAGTGGCTGCTTCGACCATGTCCATATCGTCCTCATCATGGGATTCGTACTCGCCCGACTCCAAAACGATCATCACTCGGGGGTTTGGGCATTCTCTAGCCATATGTCCTATGCCGTTACACTTAAAACAGGTTATGTCACGAGTTCTAGAAGTGCTAGGGTTAGAAAATTTACCTTGGTTAGGCTCGGACGCCTTAGAGTTGAACCTAGGGTCAATGGCGACCGCCTTGCCCTTATATGCGGCCTTAGATGGGAAGGTCGTCGGGTTTTGGGGCTTGGCTCGGCTCTGGTCGCATGCTTGACTACTCCGAGTTCTTCCAGTAGCATAGGACTTCTTCTTCATGTGTTGCTCGGCTTGGATGGAGTGGTGTAGGATGTCTTTCAAGTCATAGTACGGAAGTTGCTCCACTTTGTGACTGATTCGCTCGTTTAACCCATCTAGGAACTGAGCCATGAGGGTTTCAGTGTCTTCATCCAACTCCAAGCGGTTCCTTAGGTGTTCGAACTCTTCAAAATACTCCTCCACACTCCTGGTTCCTTGGGTTAACTTCCGAAACTTCTTTTGAAGGTCTCGGTGATAGTACGTCGGGACATATCTCTTCTTCATGAGCTGTATCATCTCTCGCCAAGTACGGACCTGAGGTGATTGGCTCCTCCTTCTGTCAGAAACCTCACGATCCCACCATGAGAGGGCATGGTCCGTGAGTTGAGCGACAGCCAAGGCTAGCCTCTTTCGCTCGTTGTAGTCGTAGTACGCAAAGATGTGCTGCATGCGTTGCTCCCACTCCAAGTATGCTTCGGGATCTACTCGGCCAGCAAAGGTAGGTGCCTTGAGCTTCATGTCCTGAGAATGATGGTGCCGCGGTAAGTCACCTTCTGCCTCTTCCAAGTCGTCTTGCCTTGGACCCCTTCTTCTCACCCGTGGTTGATCTTCCTTCGGGTTGGCTTCTAGGTCTTCGTTAAAACCATTAACACGTGGATGTGGCCTCTGTTGGGGATTGGCTTGAGGCTACTCCATGTGGTCGAGCCTCTGTACCACTCTTTGTAGTTGTTGTTGCATGGCCGTGATGGCTTGCATGAGGAGGGCGTTGGGATCTTGGGGAGCTCCATTGTTCTCCATAGTTCCTTGCACACAAATTTCAAAAGTGTATCAACGGATTCCAGCAAAATAAATCGACAAAGACGAAGAAAATGAAGAGAAAATTTCACTTAATCGATCGATGCTAACACTCAAACCTATGGTATCGATCGATGCTAACACTCAGACTTATGGTATCGATCGATGCTCCTACGGTATCGATCGATGCTCCTATGGTATCGATCGATGCTAACACTCAAACCTATGATATCGATAGATGCTAACACTCAGACACCCGATGACACCATATGATGCACAAATCCTAGTTTCTCTTTTTTTTTTTTTTTTTTTTTTTTTTTGAATTAACAACCTAAACAAGAACAAAACAAGTACATAAAATTAAAAAGGGATAAGGGAACGATTACACCTTAGATATAAGAGCTTTTGAGGCTCTGATACCAGATGATGCACGCTCCAAACCCTGGGTTGCTGAGACAATTGGACAACAGTCTCTCCTTGTCTTCAACGGGGTAGGATGGATTGAGGATGGAGTGCTGAGACAATTGGACAACGGTCTCTCCTTGTCTTCAACGGGATAGGATGGATTGAGGGTGGAGTGCTGAGAACCCCAATAGGTGCGTCTGCCTATTGATACTTCAAGGAAATCTCTGTAGTCGGACTTAGCTCACAAACTAGAGAGAGAGGTAGGGTTTTTGTGAAACAAAAACGATGTAAAAACTTTAATTATTGTCTGCGTTCATTGTTTTAGACCAAGCCTCTAAGTATTTAAAGAGAAAAACAACGCTAAAGAAGAAAAGGAAGAAACCCTAAACAATTGGGCCTTCGTACAAGAATAAAAAACAAAAATAGACTAAGGGATAAGAGGCCTCGCTGCTTGGTCTAGTGGGCTTGCAAAGAGTCATTAGATGGGCCAATGATATTGTGAATCGTTTGGCCTCGTTAAAAACCCATCTTCGCAAAACCTAGTGGGACAAAAACGAAGGGTGGGAAAAGAGCACACAATCGATCCACAAGCCCAACTAATGAACTCCTTGGGCCTAAGTCGTCTCTGGTGAGTTGAAAAAGACCATAGATAAGTGGGCCATGGACTTGGCTTGATGAGTGGCCACTTAGTGTTATCGGCTAGAAGAGGGTCCAGCCGATATGCCTTCAGTGTTGGGGCGTTCTGGTCTGATTAGTGTGGAGTCTTGGAATGATCTTTGGTGTTCTGGAAAGTAGACTCAAAGAGCTTCGGATCCATCTGTGGATCGCCTTCTGGATCGCCCTGGATCATGTGTGGAATCAGCGTGAAAGAGTCGGCCCAATAGGTGCTCTCGGATGGGCCTAACGGCCTAGCGTCCGTTCTGAAGAAACCGTTGCGTCCGAGCTGGTCCATGAACATGTTGAACTTCTTTTCCATGCTCCTGCTCCTTGTTCTAGTCACGGGACCACTTGGCACAAGTGGTGCTTGGATGACTTGGGCCTTTGGCTCGATGTCCTCATCAGAGTCTAATATCAACGATGTGATGAAGAAACCCACCATTGATGGCTAAGTGTTCTACATTGAGGTGATGGATGAGTTAGTGGATGAGCTCTTGGAAGAATTGAACCTTGAAGACCATTTTCAAGTGGCCTTGACCAAAGATCATGGAGAGAATGGGTATCTACATGGAGAAGTAAGGGTTACAAGATGCTCTTGGATTCACACAAGCCTGTGGTTGAAGAGATTTCATTTGTAGACTTGGGTCATCAAGGAACAAGGAATGGGGACGGTTCTACAAGGGTTTTTGTTCAAGAAGGGTTTGCTTTGGATGTTAAGCAAGATGAGGACGTGATGGAGGCTAGCAATGGTAAGTCTAGCATTGAGGATGATTAGAGTGAGCTAAAGGCCCCAAAGGTGGACCTCAAACAGCTTCCAAAAGGGCTAAGGTACGCTTTCTGAGGTCCCAATGAGTCTTATCCGGTAATTGTGAATGATGGTCTAAGTGATGTTGAGTTAGCCACCCTATTGCATGAGTTAAAAAAGTTTAGAAGAGCCATTGGATATTCACTTGGTGATATCAAGAGCATATCTCCTACACTTTGCACTCACCGCATACATCTAGAAGATGAGTCAAGGACTTCTGTAGAACATCAAAGACGGTTAAACCCGAATTTGAAAGAGGTTGTTAAGAAGGAGATCCTTAAGCTTCTAGATGCGGGAATCATATATCCGATCTCAAATAGCACTTGGGTTTCCCCGGTGCACGTGGTTCACAAGAAGGGTGGCATAACCGTGGTTAAAAATGAAAAGAATGAATCAATTCCAACTAGAACTATCACAGGTCATCGAATGTGTATAGACTATAGGAAATTGAACTCCGCATCTAGAAAATATCACTTTCCTTTGCCGTTTATTGATCAAATGCTAGAGAGATTAGCAAACCACCCATTTTATTGCTTCTTGGATGAGTATTCAAGATTCTTTCAAATCCCGATTCACCCTAATGAGCAAGAGAATACGACATTTACATGTCCCTATGGTACCTTTGCTTATCAAAGGATGCAATTTGGACTATGTAACGCACCCGCCACATTTCTAAGGTGCATGATGTCGATCTTCTCGGACTTGATTGAGGAAATGGTTGAGGTATTCATGGATGACTTCTGGATCAATGGTTCCTCGTTTGCTTTGTGTTTGTCCAATCTTTGTAGGGTTCTCACAAGATGTGAAGAGACGAACCTCGTGGTCACAAGATCTCCGAGCAAGGGATAGAGGTTGATAAAGCCAAGATTGAGGTGATGATGAGCTTAGAGCCTCCGAATTCGGTCTCGGGAATCCGAAGCTTTTTGGGACATGCGAGTTTCTACCAACGGTTTATAAAGGACTTCTCCAAGATAGCAAGACCTCTCACTAGGCTTCTATGCAAGGAGACCCCCTTTGTGTTTGATGAACAGTGCCTCAATGCATTTTTGGAGATCAAGAAGGCGCTTGGAGTGCACCAATAGTCCAAGCACCGGATTGGAGTTGCCCTTTAAGATCATGTGTGATGCAAGTGATTATGCGGTTGGAGCGTTTTAGGCCAAAAGAAGGATAAGAAGCTCCACGTGATCTACTATGCTAGTAGGACGCTTGATGACACAAAAGTGAGGTATGCAACCATAGAGAAGGAGCTTCTAGCGATTGTCTTTGCGTTTGAGAAGTTTAGATCTTATTTGGTTGGTTCAAAGATTGTGGTCTACATGGATCATGCCGCACTAAGGCCCATCTATGCCAAGAAGGACACCAAATCGAGGCTTCTTAGATGGATCTTGCTTCTTCAAGAATATGACATGGAGATCATTGATAAGAAAGGCGTCGAGAACGGAGTGGCGGATCACTTGTCAAGAATGCGAGTTGAAGATCTCATTCCAATAGATGACTCTCTTCCCGAAGAGCAACTTATGGTGATTGGTATCTTGAAGAAGGGTTTTGAAGCGGTAAAGGTTCTTGAGGAGGCCAAGAGTTTGGAAGATGGGAAGTTGCCATGGTATGCGGACTTTGTTAATTACTTGGCTTGCGGAAGAGAGCCACCTAAGTTGGAGGGTTACAAGCGAAAGAAGTTCTTCCATGATGTCACCCGGTTCTATTGGGATGAACCGTTCCTCTACAAGTTGTGCTCGGATGATTTCTACTGAAAATGTGTACCGGAGGAAGAAGTGAATGGGATCTTGTTTCATTGCCATGGTTTGGTTTATGGAGGAATATTTGCTCCCTTCAAGACCGCAAGAAAGGTTCTTCACTCCGGGTTTTGGTGGCCAAACTTGTTCAAGGATGCTCACGCCTTTGTCTCTACATGTAATGCGTGTCAACGAAAGGGAAACATTAGTAGAAGGGACGAGATGCCACAAAATCCAATCTTTGAAGTTGAGATCTTTGACGTGTGGGGAATAGATTTCATGGGACCGTTTCCCTCATCTTATGAAAACCAATATATCTTGGTTGCGGGTGATTATGTATCCAAGTGGGTTGAAGCGGTTGCAAGTCCAACGAATAATGCGAAGGTGGTTCTAAAGCTATTCAAGACTATCATTTTCCACGGTTTGGAGTACCTCGGTTGGTGATAAGTGATGGTGGTTCCCATTTCATAAACAAAGTGTTTGAGAGCTTTCTTAAAAGCATGGAGTCAAACACAAGGTGGCCACACCTTATCACCCCCAAACGAGTGGGCAAGTTAAAGTGTCTAACTGCCAAATCAAGGCAATCTTATAGAAGACCGTGGGGAGTTCAAGGAAAGATTGGGCGAAGAAGCTTGATGATGCTCTATGGGCCTATAGGACGGCTTACAAACTCCCATTGGAACTACTCCTTTCAATCTTCTATATGGGAAGTCTTGTCATCTAGTGTTGGAGCTTGAATAAAAGACGTTGTGGGCCGTGAAGCTTCTCAACTTTGATCTCAAGACGGCTCAAGAAAGACAGTCTAATCCAATTGCAAGAACTTGATGAGATCCGGCTTGAAGCTTATGAGAGCTCCAAGATCTACAAGGAGCGAACCAAGGCCTTTCATGACAAGAGGATTTTGCACAAGGACTTCAAGGAAGGGAATCAAGTGTTGCTCTACAACTCAAGGCTAAAGTTGTTTCCCGGGAAGCTAAGGTTTAGATGGTTCGGTCCGTTCACAATCAATGAAGTGAGACCGTATGGAGCTATTGTGCTTGTGAACAAGAATGGAGAAGAGTTTGTTGCTAATGGGCAAAGGTTCAAGCCATACCTAGCTCATGAATCCATTGAGAAAGGGATCTCACTCCCTCTCAATGATTCTCCTCAAGCCTAAATGGGGTAACAAACGTCGAACTTAGTGACGTTAAACAAAGTGCACTTGGGAGACATTCCCATGTTTATCCTTGTATACACTTTTCTTTTTATGTTTTTCATCTTTTCTAGTTCGTTTTGATGTTTTTATTGAGTGTTTGTAGGTTCTTAATGGTCTAAGAGTGGAAAATGAACATTCCAGTCACCCGTACTGACCGACCACGGGTCGGTATCGACCAGCCGGTATGAAATCCGAAGAGTGCCGACCCTCAATACCAATGGGATTCTGGTCGGTACACGCATGGAGAGAAGCATGCCGATCCACTCCCAACCGGTACAGTTCAATCGGAATGGAGGCAGTAGCGGGTACTGTTCCACCATACCAAGAGGATTCAAGCCGGCACAGATTTTGCATGAGCCCATACCGCTCGACTCCCGACCGGTACTTCCCAGCCGGTATGCGGACAGTGATGAGTGCCGACCTACTACACCGAGCCAACATGCTGAGCACAAGTTGTGGAGAGGAAGCGTACCGACCGACTTATGGTCGGTATTGTTTGTGCGGTACGGGAAAGAGACGAGTACCGGATGGAATGTGCCGGTTCAACACGGGTTGTCATGCGCAAATGATCCGACCAAGCAATACCGCCCAACTATACCGAGCCAACCTTAGGCGGTATTGACCTAATTTGAAATTGGTCAAACTTGATCTATTATCCAGCGGTTCATGCATGTAAAAAGTGGTCCCATGGGGAAGAGAAAAAGCAAAAAAATTGTGGCTCATCTCTTATCTTCTCCATTTTTGTGACCACTCCTTCCTTTCATCTCCTTCATTTATTCATAGCTCTCTCATTTCTTGCTCAAATCCGGTGATTCAAGTTGCCTCAAGTTCAAAATTTCTCTCATTTTGTGAATCTAGAATCGATTTTATCACTTGTGCATCGAATCCCAAGGCAAATTTTTCAAAACTCATCCTTTTCATGAAAAACAAAAGCTTGGTTCTTAGAGGAAAAATTCATGTTTAGGTTTGAGAAATTCATTTAGCTTGATTTTTAGCCTTGGGTTTTGCTAGAGAATGATTTAATTGATAGATTCTTGAACCAAATTGTGCATTTGCTTAAGGAATTTTGGGATTTGAGGTCATGACTCTAAGAGCTTTAAAGTTAACATCTTTGAGAATTCTCTTGAGAATGAAGGCATCTAGTCTAGACACTTTTGTCTAATGCCATTAATTTTGTTGGATTAAATTGCTTCTTTCTCATGGAACATATTTCATTTTGAATGCTCATGCTAGAACTTCATCGATGTGAGTTTTGCTTTCTTGAAACTCACGGTTTCCTTGACAAAATGTAGGAACAATGGGGAAATACAAGGCTGTACCGAATAAAGCTCAATCCAAGGCCAAAGATGTGGTTATTGCAACAAGATCCAAGGCCAAGAAGCCGGTTGTAGCAAAGAACTCGAAAGCTAAAGGAAAGTAAGTCGCCTTAGCCAAGAGCCCCGCGGCCAAAGATAAGAAAATGGGTGTGGCAAGAGAGGAAGAAGAAGCGGTTGACAAGACGGAACCTCCAACCGAGGAAGAGTGCTTCGAGAAACTCATGACCATGGAATTTGAGCAAGAACAGTTTGCGGATTCTGTTGTGTTGGAGAAGATGGAGATATTCAAGGATGTGGCAACCATCTTCAACAACATGGGACTTGGAAGGTTCTTGTACATGAAGGAACAAGCTCACCAAGTGCTCACATGCAAGTTTCTTTCATCTCTGCGTGTAGCTTTCTATGACGAAGAAGATAAGAAAGTGGATGCACAAACCGGGTTTGGTGTCACTGAGTTCAAGGTGGATCGCTTCACCTATAGGATGACCTTTCATGAGATTTGCCAAGTCTTTGGTTTCAAGTAAGAGGGAACCCAAGGAGGAGCATACTTTCACTACCCCGACAAGGAGCTTAAACACCTATGGGACACTATTGGCTATGGGTGTTACCATCCGGGGGGCGAACAAGACCTTTCACATCCGCAACCCGGCAATTAGATACGTGCACAAGGTGCTGGCTCACATGTTCTTTGCCAAGGTTGAGTTTGGAACGGTGGCACTCGACGAATTGGAACTGATGGCTCTTGGTTTGAAGCCGCTTCTAAAGACTTTCCGCAATGGAATTGAGTTCACGGGCAATGAGAGAAACCCGTCTCTAGCAACTCTTTCGGTGCGACACTTGTTTTGCTACAAGGGATGGGCGTGGAGCACTAAGGGGAAGAAATCCGCAATATGCATTGGTTGGCTAATAACGCCTATTCTAAAGGCCAAGGGGATCAAGTTATCGGTTGACAAGGTGGAATGAGACTTAATGGATGAATCTTATCTCACAAGAACGAGGTTCCTCAAGGGAAGGGTGGAAGGCAAGCTTGCTTACAACCTCAAGCTCGATAGGGAAGATCCGATTCTAGTCTTGTTACCTAATGCCTCTCTCACTAATATCCAAGAGAAGAGGAACATCTTCTTCTACCCCACCAAGGACAACTTCTACAACCTGGCCATGGACCCACCAATCGATCTAGTCTGCAAGAGGAGAGCCAAGAAGGGTAAGACCAAGAGGAAGGACAACGCCGAGGACTCTAATGGATCCGAAGATGAAGTTGATAGTCTGTTACCTCTCGAGCCTAAGTATGGAAGTGAGCGGTATCACTTTGATCCTTATGATGGGGTAATGCCCAATGTTGCCACTCGCCATGCTCATCACCAAACTCGACTCCTTCAAAGGATGGTGAAGCTAGCACGTCCAGAGCTTAAGAGGAGATAGATTTCATGGGGCAAGAAGGAGACGGTGACATGAACTATGGCCTTGCACTACATGGAGGAGTGATAGTGGTCCATGAGGAAAGACGCAATTCATCGGCTCATGAGGAGAAAGAGGCCAAGAAGAAGGCCATGAGGTCTCTATCTCCGTGCTCAAGCAATCCTTCATACTCCATGAGGTCCTCTTCCCCATCTCAAATTTTCTAGGGTAACACTCCAACCTTGTAAATAGTTTTCATTCCTTTTGAGTCTAGCATTTCATTTTTGTTTTTGGTCTCTTTCTTGAATTTATTTCACACTGGGACGGTGTGATTTAAGTTTGGGGGAGGGACCGATATCTAATCTTGTTTCTTGTGTTCTGATTTTGATTATTTTTACATGTTGAGTCTTTTGCATTCATGCATTCATCTAAAGGCATATCAAAACACAAAAAATCAAAAAAAATTTGAAAATTTGAAACTTAAAAAGAAATCATTTAGTTGTATTTCATGGTTAAGATCGAGTATAGTTTGCATATAGGTATTGCATTCATATGAATTGGGAGCAATGATATATTTTTCCTTGTAGAGTATCATTTTAAAAGCTCGGTTCAATGCCGTTGTTGCTAGTTGTTTGATACTTTTGATTGAGTTTGAAATCAAAGATGAACCATATTTTGATCTCATGTTTCATTACTCGGGTCTTAGCTAAAGCAAGTTGTGAATTGAGTCAAATCCTACTTAAGTGAGAACCATAATCTTGACATTTTAATTATCATGTTTATGCATCTCATAGTGAATCCATGGATACCACATACATATTTGGGCTTTCTTATCATTTTCACCGCCCTCTTGTTAGCTCAAATAGCCGATTCCCATCATTGGAACGGTTAACTGATATCCTCATAATTTGCATCATTTGAGCATTTATTTATCTTAAGTTTTATTTCTTTTGCATATGTCTCATAGCATTTTCTTGGTGTTTTAGTCTTGATTAGGGTTTAAGGTGTTTTGCATTAGGTCCTAGAGAGTCCAATATGTTTTGGAAGTGTATCTAGGTACTTTGTTACACATTGGAGGTGATTTGGAGGCATGGACTTGAGACCATCCGAATTTGGAGCAAGGATAAGGAGCTAAGGACCAAGAGAAGGTTTGATGGACACTACACCCTTCGACCGAACCGGTGTCCAAGCGGTGTAAGTACCCAGGACATACCCTGGTCTGCTCCCGTCAGGTGTACCCCAACCAGTGTTCCATCAGTGCGTAAGCACCGTTCGGCCCCCCTTCCACACCGTTTGGCCCGACCGGTGTAGCACCCATCATCGACCTAAGGAAGCGACAACACCGGCCTGCTCCCATCCGAAGTCCCACACGGTGCAGATTCCCAGCACCTACCCCGGTCCACACACCGGACCACAACCGACCGGGGTGACCATCTTCAAACCACTTTTGACCGGGTCAATACCCGGTTTGTCCCGGGTTGACCCGGTTCGCCCTCTTTTCATATTTAAGTCCAAAAACCTAATTTTGAGGGCTTATGTCTTTCTTATGCTAAAAAACCTCTCGAAGTGTGTTCTAACTATTTGTAAGAGATATCTCCTTTTGATTTATGCAATTTGAGTTCTAGTTCCTTAAATCTCTTCATCTCATATCTTATTTCTTAATCAATTCTTCATCTAATCATGGGATTAAACATGTTCTTCATAGAATTTGTTGGGTCCATCATGATTAGTGAGTAGTCTTTTAGGATTTGAGGATGGGTTAGATTTGGGTGGATTCCATGGATGATTTATGATGCTTAGGGATAGATTATTGTATTTCCTTTCTTACCTAGCAATCTTAATGCTTGATTGTGCTTGAGAAAGCCAACCTTGATCATAGGGCATTTCACACCCACAAGGTGTTCGATGAAATGTCTAGAGGAGCTTTTTAAGAGATAAAATTTCTTGGCCTAAGAGATTAGTTGTCTAAGAAGTTTATTTGGTTGATCTTGATATTGGATCTTAATGCTTGCTAATTATTAACCCACAAATGAGAATTTGATCTTGTATTAGCAATTAGCATAGGTGATTAATGCCTTGAGAGAGGATTAGCACATTTAATGATCTTAGCCTAGGGAATTAGTCTTGTTTGAGTTTGAGCATCATGAATCAACTATGGATTCACCTAATTCGATTATCCTTGAATTCGCTTATATTTATTGAATTTCGACTTGCTTAGTTTGCTATTTCTTGATCTTGTTTAGTTTGCTTAGTTCATTAACTAAAACACAACCACTCTTACTTAAGAATACTTTGCATTCTTATTGCCTTGAAATCCTGCCCATTTGGATTCGATACCTCATATACTACATAGTATATTGAGTGATTGACTCAAAGACTTGCAAAAGTCGTGTATCATTAACCATACCTTTAACTTACCCTCCTTTCAAGCCAAATTTTTAGTGTGCGAATGTAAGGCCTAATTTTTCGAGTAAGCTTGGCAAAAAGTGTTGAGCTTAGGGCGACAAGGATAGGTTTGCATGTAGATCTAGCCCAACATCAAGGGCTAGACTAGGCTAGACTAGGCTAGGCTAGCTAGGAAGGGAAGTTTTGGGGTTTGGTATGAATAAAAGTGTATGATCGATGAGATTGTGGTGGAGAAAAGAAGTGAGTCCTAAGGTGAACAAAAAGGCAAAAAGGGGAATGAATATTGTGAAGTGATTGGTGCAAAGTTATAAGGTAGCTCTTAGCATTAGATTTAGCCTCAAAGAGTTCGATGAAAAAGAAAGAAGCCAAAAATTGGCTAAGGCATCAAGTGATGAGAAATGAGGCAAGGCAAAGAAAAAGAAAGAAAAGAAGAGCTAAGGAAACGACAAAGAGAAGCACCAAGCCACAAAGATCAATGAAGAAGAAGAAATCCCCAAAGTAAGAAAAGATAAGGTGGAAGAACAAGAAAAGCAGTGGGACATGAAGGCAAAAAGGCCTTGTGAAAAGAAAAAGGGTAGCTTAGGTTTGGGGCTTCATGGTTAGAGATGCTAGGGTTAGAGATATCTTAGGCATTGTGTAGATGTAAATTTATCCTTGTATGCATAAGTTGTCTTTTACTCTTAGTATTTTGCTAAAACTTGCTCATTCATAGAGAAATCATTTGCATTGGAGTAACCGCATACATTTGAGATCATCTTAATCTCAAGACCTTTACCATAGCCAAATGAATTCACTTGTCTTGCATGAACATGATTCGCTTGAAACAATTAAATGAATGTCAAAGGATTGGGTGATAGGAATGCTTGTGTAGGTTGAGACTTGGCCTTGATTCATGTAGGGATAGATATGGCTAGCTCTTTTTTAGTAGACTTGTTTGATCGCATCCTAGGGCTAAAAACTTGGACAATGAGTTTGAATTCTTGTAATGATACTTGTGGATTTGAGCTCCCAATTTCAAACCTCTCTCCCTTCTTGTTCTTGTTTGTTTGTTTGAGGGCAAGCAAAGGAATAAGTTTGTAGGAGTTGATATTCTCATATTTTACTTTTGTTAGCATGCATTTAACTTAGTGTTTTGAGTCACATTTGTGTATAATCATAGTTACCCATAGTGTTTTGGTCTTAATTAGAGTCTAGGTTGTTTGCATTAGGTCCTAGTGAGTCTTGCATAAATTGGAGTGTTTTCTAGGTACTTTGAGGCATCTTGAACGTGATTGGGGGACCTTGGAGCTAAGCACGTTCGGCCATGGACTTGAAGAGAAGGCTAGAAGAAAAAGGAGGTTTCTAGGCCATCGTACCGACCGGCCTCCAACCGGTATTGCTTGGTCGGTACTCATACATGACCAGTACCGACCCATGCCCAAATCCCATACCGGCCGAATGTCACTCGGCATGCTTCTTTATCGCGACCCGTACCAACTGGCCTTCACGCGATATCATCCGGACAGTATTGACACAGCAATGAGTACCGGCCTAGGTCTCTTTCCCGTACCGGCCTGACCCCATCCGGCATGCACCTTCATGAACACTAGTACCGGCCAGCTCCCATGCGGTATCAGCCACTCGGTACTGAGGCATGAGCCGGTACCGATCCAAGCCGTTTTCCCGTACCAACCAAAGACTGCTCGGCATGCATCTTCAGGACAAGGAGTACTGACCACTGTTTGAGCTGTATCATCCGATCGGAACAAGCACATCAGCAAGTACCGGCCGAAGACATAATCTGTACCGACCAGACTTCGACCGGCACCCGACCTTAGCACATCCATATCGACCTGTCTTCAAACGATATCACCGACCGGCACGAAGAAGCAATCTGAATATGTCGGTTGTATGAGGCACAAATACGGGTTTGCCGTTCGGACCAACGGTGTTGCGGGAAGCCGAACACTTCTCCGCAATTCTTATCGAGTTCGGATCCAGCCAATACCGCACCAAGCCGTCCCATACTGCTTTATCCATCGAAGGGGGCTTTGCTTCATCGCCATCCTTCTTCCATGCCTTTTTCCATTCACAAACTACCCCTTGGATGCGAAACTTCACCCTCTCGAGGAACAATTTTTGAACCTCGCCATGAATCGCAAGATCCCAGTCAAATTTTTGCTGCATGAGAAACAAAAATAATTAAATATATTATAAAATTAAATTAACTATATATATATATATAAGAAAAATAATGAAAAAACAAAATTTTTGTTTATACGTACCGCAAACATTTTGAACCATGTCTGATTGACGTGTGTCGGGAGCTGTTTCCAATTGTATGAGGCTCGGAAAAGTATGACTTGATGATTTCAGAAACGATGCGTCCAACTTTGTAATTAATACCAAACCTGAAACAATAATTAATAATTAAAAAAATATATTAATTAAATATAAATATGTAATAATAAATGTAATTAAAAAAAAATTATATATTACCATTCTGCACCGTCGGTATGGTCCGGGTCTAATCTCTTAAGCCTATGCCGGCTCGGCTGTGCAAGCAAATCATGGACCGTCATATGTGCATATGGGGTCGGCGCACGTCCTCCAGCTTGCGGAACATGAGGTGGTGGTAGTGGTGGTGGCGGCGGTGGAGCACTCTGTGTTTGCATCGGCGGGACAAAATCCTCTTCCGTAGCCTCAGAAGATGCGGGCTGTCCGCTAGCCGATGTCCCAACAATCTCTCTCAAAAACTGAGCGTAGTGGGCACGACGATGGCTCATCTGCATAAAAATGAAGAAAAATTACTATCTATAAACACATATCAAAATTACTATCCATCACTCGAAATCTCCTATTTTCTATTGTTCTTATGTTCCTATCTATCAATTTGATTCCGTTTCTATCCACCTATTTTGTTACATTCCTATCTATACTAACCTAAATTAATACAAATTAAAATAAATTATTTAAATTTTTACCTTTTTTTGCAAGGTATTCGCGAGAGAGGAGAGAGGCAAGAGAGAGATTGAGATTTGAAAATTGAAGAAATAAAATATGAGCGTGTGTTTATATCGAGTTTGTGGTCGTCGCTAAATCGTCGCAAATTTGCGACGATTTTACGAGGAATCATCGCAAAGTGAAATTTAATTTTTTGGTTTTCCCACATGCACGAACAGTCAAATTTTTTCATTTTCCGACACGCGGTAAATTGATAATAGACTTTTTTGAGTCTTAATCAATTACTCAAGTCTACTCATATCATTGTAGTACAAGAGGATCAATCCAATGAGGAACAAAGAACAACACACTAGGAATGCAAGAAATGACTTAAGCTAGAGCAATTGTTTTGGGTTCTTATGTTTTTAGATTAAGAAAGTAAAATGCAAGAAAGAAAACAAAAGATAGAAGTGTTGGATCATGGAATAAACTATCAAATGAATGATTAACAATCAAATAATGATGACAAAGATTGCATTAAACACTATCCTAGAACGTGGGATTCATAAATATGACTAATCCATTCTCATGGCCCTAATCACTTCACTAATCATCTAATTGACATAAAATCTCGTTTGCAATTAGATAATCAATGAGCATTAATAAACAATCCCAATTAGTTCACTAATCACCCTTGACATCAACTCTGATTGGCAAGGATGTGAAAAGCTCACAAAAGGCTTGGTTCAAGCATTTCATCGAACACCTCTCGGACATGAAATGTCTTAGTTCTAGATTTGATCTCTCAATCTAAATCTAGCATTAAAAGCTAACCTATGTGAAGGATCTAACAAGGATCAACTTAATTCATCATCATCTAACCATCAATACAATTGACTAACGATGCTAATACACATAATCTATGCTATTCCTTAGGTTAAGATCACTAATAATGACTAATCCTCTCTCAAGGCACTAATCACTTTGCTAATCACTAAATCAAGATCAAATTCTCATTTGTGATTAAATGATTAGCAAGCATTAAGATCAATATTCAAATCAACCAATAAACACATTAAGCAACTACTCTCATAGGTTAAGAATGTTTATCTCTTTCTAAATTCTTTGGGGAATTTCATCAAACACCTTGTGGGTGTGAAATTCCCAAAGATCTAGATTGACTCTCTCTAGCCCAATATAGCATTAAAATCACTTAGAAAGAAAGGAAAGCAATAATTTAGAATCTAAGCATCACAAATCAATCATCAACCCATAAAAATCAAGCAAACCAAAATCCAACAAAAACCCTAAAGTCTAAACATGAATAATAAAAGAGAAAAAGATATAAAGATAAAGAAGATGCATTAAATAAAAGATAAGGTTGAATAATCCTTCACTAGAGTGGCATGAATGATGAAGATCCATCCAAAATCATCATAGGAAGAGTTTGGGATAAAACCCAACTCTAGAAAAAAAAAAGCTTAGCTAGAAAATTAGGTTTCAAGAGTATTTATAGAAAAAAGGGCGAACCGGATCAACCCGGAACAAACCGGGTATTGACCTAGCTGAAACTGGTTTTTGGCTGATTATGGAGGTCTGTACCGACCTGTCCTGGGTCGGTACAATGGGTCGGTACTAATCTCTGAGCATAGCTCCTTTGGGCGCCAGACAGACACATCCCCACTAAATCTGATGTATCTTTCGAACCACCGCTCCGAATGACTTCAAACTACCTTCCGAAGACAGCTAACTCAATTATCTACAACTTCTATGAAGACTTCCAAAGCTAATTCCGAACGTAAGCTGTTCATTTGGCGCGAGCTTTGGGTGACTTTGGCTGGCTTCGATGAGGACATATTGAGTTTTGTACCGATCCATTTTGGGTCGGTATGGGGAGTGAAGCTGGGTCGGTACTACTCTCTGCTTCAGTACCGACCAGATAGTACCGGTCTAGGATCGGTCGGTACTGGACTTACTTGTGCCGATCCAATGCTAGTCGGCGTTGGTCTCGCGGCCAGACGGATACACCTTCGATACAATTGCGATATCTCCTGTAACACATGTCCGAATGACCTCAAACCACCTCCAATAGACAGATAACGCATCTGGCTACAACTTTAATGCAGATCATTGAGGCTGAATCTGACCGTAACCCCTTCGTTCTGCCGGATCTTTAAGACACTTGGGAATGATCCTTGCATCCTCTTTTGCTCCATTACTCCTAACATCTCCAAAATGTCTCCAAACACCTAGAAAACACTCCAAATGAATGCAAGACTCACTAGGACCGAATGCAAACTAACTAAAGCCTCATTTAGACCAAAAGACTAAAGAAAGATATGAAAACACATGCATGAGACCTAAAATGCTAAGTTAAATGCATGCTAAAAGAGGTAAAACATGGGAATATCAGTAAATTAAATTCATAGTTTGCGACGATTTTACGATGATTCCTCGTTATATCGTCGTAACTTTGCGACGATTTAGCGACAAAATATTCTTTAAATACGGTTTATTGTATAAGGCATAGGTACGACGATTGTTACATCGATTGCAACACATCTTAAATCCATCTAAATGTTTACCGTAAACCCTAAATCATTAAATCATCTATATGTTCATCGAGATTGAAGAAAGACTAAAACAGAGAGTTTGCGTACATGGTAGCTTTGCGAATAATTAGTAAGACAATGATTGAGTTTGCGGAAAAAACAGTGATTGATCCAGTTTCCATTTCCGATCAATTCAATAAACTCAAGATGGATTTCAAAGAGAGTTTCAAAATACAATGAGATGTTAAGGTTTAGGGTTTAGGGCATATGGTTTAAAGTTTAAAAGGATTTCATAGAAATCGTTGTAAAATCGTCCTAAATTTACGACGATTTTTCGACGAATGTATACCTTTACCTTATTCCATATACAATAAAAATTATTATCATGAGGTTAAGGTTTAAGGTTTAGGGCATAGGGAAAAGGTTTAGATGGATTTCAGAGGATTCGTCGTAAAATCGTTGTAAATTTACGACGATTTAGCAACGATTCCAATGTCATGCCCTAAACCATAAATTCCGATCCCATCACCAATTACCTCCGCTCATTTCCCGCCTAAGGTTCGGCGATTAATAAATTACGAGACACAGAAACCCTTTGTTGACCCTAATTTCGTCTATGTGTCTCGTAATTTATTAATCGCCACACCTTCGGCAGGAAATAAGCGGAGATGGGATCGGAATTTAGGGTATAGGGAATTACATAAATTTTACAATAATTACTCACTTACAATATATACAATACAAATTAATCACTTGGATTCATTTCCAGACGAAGACACATCCGTTTCTTCATCATCTGGTTCATCTTTCTTCGAACTCATCTTCCTCATCTTCTTCCTCTGTATTGTCTGGGAGATATTCACATATGGATAGCCTCAGCAAGGAGGACGGTCTTGTAGCTGTGCTTAAAGACAAGGAGAAGCTTGAACCTGAGCAAGACCAAAAGATGATCAAAATTCGTGGCCAATGAAGAAAACGTTTGCATAAAGAGCACACATTCGAAGGCGTTATTCAAACAAACACCGCTACCAGCTCACATCTCTTCAGGAAGCGAACTACATATCAATCTCAAGATCTTTGAGTCTAGTTTCCAAAAGGCTCAAAATCGTCGCAATCCGACTTCCCAATCGCCCTATAACGACCGATGAGTGAGGACGTATCCAAAGGGAGTNTAGGGTATAGGGAATTACATAAATTTTACAATAATTACTCACTTACAATATATACAATACAAATTAATCACTTGGATTCATTTCCAGACGAAGACACATCCGTTTCTTCATCATCTGGTTCATCTTTCTTCGAACTCATCTTCCTCATCTTCTTCCTCTGTATTGTCTGGGAGATATTCACATATGGATAGCCTCAGCAAGGAGGACGGTCTTGTAGCTGTGCTTAAAGACAAGGAGAAGCTTGAACCTGAGCAAGACCAAAAGATGATCAAAATTCGTGGCCAATGAAGAAAACGTTTGCATAAAGAGCACACATTCAAAGGCGTTATTCAAACAAACACCGCTACCAGCTCACATCTCTTCAGGAAGCGAACTACATATCAATCTCAAGATCTTTGAGTCTAGTTTCCAAAAGGCTCAAAATCGTCCCAATCCGACTTCCCAATCGCCCTATAACGACCAATGAGTGAGGACGTATCCAAAGGGAGTTATGCCACTAAAAACGTTTCCAAGAACCAGAAAATTCACAAGGCAAATTCTAGGCTGATCAATAGACTTTGGCACTTGATACATGATCACACATTGACCCAGCAGCAACAAAATGAACCAAGAAGAACAAAGCAGCCCAAGATCACATCATGTGCTCAAAACTGTTCTTATGGTTTCAAGGAGAGTGATCATCATTCTACACAGCCCAAAACACACAACACAAACCCAAGACCCAAGTCCAGCACCCAGCAATGTTTTGTGTGTCTAAGCCCAAATAAACCAGCAGCCCAAAGCACAGTTTATAGAATTCAAAGAAAGTAACACTGCTCCAAACAATTTCAAAAACTTTTGCAAGTTGATTTTGCAGCCAAGTAAGTAACATTCCGCAGCCAACCTTTGCAAGTTGATTTTGTTTATATTTTCTTTGATTGTAACATATGCAACTTGTATTTCTTTTCCCTTAATTACTGCATAATTGCTGGAGTGTGTTTTATTAACTAGAGTTAATTAGTTACTCTACGTTAGTTTTCTTTGGTTTGCTTGTTTGATATGCTCAAATTAATACCCTATAAGTACTAAAGCAGTTGTTGTAGTATATGTAGGGGTCGAACACAAGAACTCCAGATATCACGCAATAGATTATATAGATTCGAATTAAGCTAAACCAAAAGATGTAATCGAAAGCAATACGTAAATTAAAAGTGTTGTAAGTCAATTGGAAAGAAGATAGGCTTAGGGTATTTCTCAGGAATTCAATGAATGTAGATAAACTAACTAACATGATTCAGATTTAGCGCGGTTCTTGAACTCAAATCATTAAAGTATAGCTAACTAACTCTCGTTGCGAAAACTATCTAAGTCTAAATCCTAGAATTCCAAATCTCTTTGCGAATCCTAAAGTCTAAACCAGCTTTTAGTTCAAGTTTGATTTGTTCACAAAACAACTAAATCAAATCTCTTTGCGAATAGTTATTTTGCTCACCCTAGGTTCTGTCAGGTAATTAATCGCACTCTCGTACCTAATCAATTATCCTAAGATCTAAGTTCCAGATTCGTCAACCTAGAATTAGCTATGAGATCGAACAACCTATGGTGAAAAACTAATTCAGATGGTGAATCCTAATTAACTAATTCAGATGGTGAATCCTAATTAACTAATTAACCTAACATTCAGAGAAAATCCTTATGAGAACCCTGAACCTAATAAGGGATCTACTCAGACATGGAGAATGAAAACAATATGATTGAATAGATCATCAAAGAAATCAATAAGAAACAGGAGTTCAGAGTTGTCTCTCCAAAAACCAGAGTAAAATAAAGCTTAATTAGAACGTCATAGCCAAAGTGGCGTAAAAACCTAACTTAAACTCCTAAAACACGTTTTGGGCTAAATTGTAAATAATAAAGTCTTCTGGGCAATTTTGCAATTCTTCAACTCTTCATTTAATGTCGCGACTCGTGTCTTGCTGTAGTGAGTATCGACCGATACTGGGGTAGTGTCGATCGATACTGAGGCTTCATATCGGGTACTCAGCTACACGAACTTCTGCTTTGCTCCAAAATGCTCCAAAAAGCTCCAATATCTCCAATTATGCTCCAAACGTGCTAAAACCTGTAAAAGACTCCAAAATAGTAGAAAGACTCTATAAAACGGACTTATATCATGGCTTAAAAGGGGTAAAAACCATGATATATCAACTCCCCCAGACTTAGCCTTTGCTTGCCCTCAAGCAAATAGAAGACTAAACCAGAGAAAGAGGTTTGAAAACACGGAGACTTACATGTTCCTGAAACACTGCAATGACCCTTTTCCCAAGCACCCAAATGTCACCTAACCAGTTCCAAGACTAACCACCATGTACTTCTCTATAGGCATTCACAGCTTCCCCAGACTACACACATTATTTCGCAGCTTCATTCAATTAAACCCATTATCGCCAGTTTCATCGCTGTGATTAATACCAAGAACCTTCTAGATTCTTTCCCATACAATATCATGACAAGGAACCACCCAATTTCACACTTTTTGTATCACTTTCTCTCCCCCAGACTTATTTCTTATCATATTCACTTTTTTTTTTTTTCCCATACATTATCATGACAAGGAACCTTCTAGATTCGCACATACACATCAAGGTATGAGACGCGAGTATTGATGGTGTTTGCCACCGAATCCCCGGTTCTTTCCTCTCAATGTATCAAAGGGTGTAGGCGAATAATGGCATCATAGGAAAATCCTAGCCTCGCTTCCAACCTTTGTGTGATCATTCCTCACCAAGTAGAATAATGGGATCGCTGGAAACATTCCTAACCCTCTACTCAGAAGAAAATCATTTCATCTTTTATGCTCTTATTTATTAACTTATAACAGGGGAGAGAGATACCATTACTTTAAACACATGGGTTCCTTTGTCAGATATGAATGAGGAATCAAGCTCTATGAATACTAACCACGTCGATGAAGTGCAGAAATTTGGCTCACGCTTTAAAAGAACTCTGCTAGAAACATGTGTGTCTTCTAGTTAACTGGTCAGCCTTTGGATTTTTCATTAGTCGATCTGTAACTGATTCTGTAACAATGGACACTTAGAAGCAAAGTCAAAACAAAAGAGTCAAAAACATGATCATAGTCTCCAAAAAATTTTGACTCAATAAAACAAATTTGACACAAAAACAACTGACTTTAAGAAAAACAAACATGTTGTCAGCAACTACCTCCCCCAGACTTAAACAACACTGTCCCCAGTGTTATCTAGCCTAGAGTTAGTAAAAGAAAACAGAAGAGTTGAGTGGATTGGTGAAAATCGAAGGAGACGTACCTGGGTGACGGGTATCGACCGATACGGTGCTGGTATCGATCGATACAAGGGATATTGGTCGATGCAAATTTGACCTCGATCGATCTGTAGCTCACAGTCCCTTAAGAAATACCCATCTCCTTTGTCGTGTGGATGGTGTCGATCGATACCGGGTGGGTGTCGATCGATACTGCTCTTCTGAATCTGCTGCACGTGAAACACAAGACACAAAACCAAAAACAAAAATAGAAAAACGTATGTACAGACTTACCAGTGGGTTGCCTCCCACTAAGCGCTTGTTTTTAGTCATTAGCTTGACTTTGGCTCAGGTGATCAGTCAGGAGAAAATTGAGAACTTACTCCTACGCAAGTTCTACAACTAGACACTTCCAGCTTCAGAGTTCTGCTCAACATGCTCTCCACAACCTCCTTTCCTTTCTCTTTTAGCTCCGGAGTAAGAATGACTCTAGCCTTGGAGAATGGTTTTGAAGTCCCCTTGCACTTCACCTTATATTCAATCGAATCTCCATCACACTTCTGAGGGGTTAAAGTCACATGGGTAGCACTCTCGACTCTTTTGCTCTTTACCTTAGCCTTTTTGATGTCTCTCTTGGTGATGATAGAAGGACTATCTAGAATGTCCATGACAGTTGGCACATCATAAGGCTCATCCAAAAGGTCAACCATCAACGTCTCCCTGTAACAACGGTGGTGCAAGAGATATGTTTGGGAGCTCTTCCAGAAGGGATGGCTTTATAGGAGATCTCCTTGTCAATGTATGAGAACGAGATTCTCTTAATGGGCGTGTCTATAACTGTACCAACTGTAGCCATGAACGTTCTTCCAAAAATCAAAGGCGTACTAGATCTTGCACTCATTTCCACAACCTGAAAATCAGTAGGAACCAGACAATCTCCTACTTTAACCAGCAAATCAGGGATGGTACCATATGGAATTGAGGTGGAAGAGTTCGCGAATGTAAGAGACATCTCAGGAGATCTTATATCAATTCTCAACCTCTTTGCAATTTCCCTTGACATGACATTCACACTAGACCCTGAATCAACGAGAGATTCTTTGAATTCAACTCCAAAGATAGAGCATGGAACCGAAAATTTTCCTCAGGTTTCATCGGAGGTGGTGTACTTCTGGCTTTTTATAAAGAGTGCCTTGATCTCTTCCTCAGTTTCTCTGCAATTTTGGAAGTAACACTCCAAAGGACGGTTTTCAAAAGCTTCTTCAAAAGATACAGTGTGGGGAATCCTCCCGACCATCCTCTCAAAAGCGAGCAACTTCTCCGCAGTAATAGGGTTCATGAGATGTCTAGGTGGTCGAGGATATGGCACTTTAGGCTTGTAAACCCTTTCCTCAACAATCTAGGGAGTTTTCACAGTTTCTGGCTCAGTCTGCGAGGGGTGTCGACCGATACCAGGTTGGTGTCGATCGATACAAGGCTTCTCCGTCGTCTCTTTAGATGTGGTGTCGATCAATACAGGTGTGGTGTCGATCGACACCCTTGGTTTTGAAACGTCCTTGGCAGATCCTTGGACGGGTATCGACCGATGCTTTGTTGTATCGATCGATACTAGGGCGATTTCGGGAGCCTCATCGTTGTCATCATCAGCAAGATCGACGAGATTCTTTGCAGTTAGGTCAATTTTCACTCCTGGATCGACCTCTTCATCATTTCTTAAGGTGGTTGCATTGACTTGTTCATTCTGTGCATGAACCATCTTTCTCTTGACAGATGCTGCAGTCTGAGCGACCTGAGTTTCCAACCTCTTCTGATGAATGCTAAGAGCTTCAATCTTTCCATTTAGGTTTGTGTACATAGCATCCATCTTCCCATTGAAATCCACTGTCATCTTCTGCTGTCCCTGAAGAAGCTGCTCAAGCATAGACTCAACTTTGCTCTCTGGAGTTTTGGGTGGGTGAGGTGGGTATTGATATCTTTGACTTTGAAATCCAGCACCACCAATGTAGTTAACACCTTTCACTTCATCCTCATCAGCAAAGTGAACAGCTTTCTTTGTCTTACCCATTAGGAGATTGTGCACTGAATCCAACTTAGCTTGAACCTCAACAATCTGCGATCCATCCGAATTCCCAGCCTGCTTCTTCCGCTCAAAGTCTGCATTCTTGGTGCTATTGCTAGACGCCAAGTTCTCAATCAGCACATAAGCATCGTCAGGATATCTGGTGTTGAAATTTCCATTACTCGCAGCATCCAAAGCCATCTGATACCTCCAATCAATCCCTCTGAAGAAGATACCCAACAACTTAACCTTAGTGAACCCGTGATGTGGACAATCCCTCTAATATGACCTGAATCTGATCCAAGCAGCCTTAAACGCTTCAGTTGGTCCTTGAGAAAACTGGGAGATCTTGTTCCTGAGCTCTTCGGATCTCGCATCATCATAAAAGTTGTTCAGGAACGCGTTCTTAGTCTCCTCCCAAGTAGTCAGCGATCCAGGAGGTAACTGCTTCAGCTAGTAAGTTGCATCCCCACCAAGAGAGTATGGGAAAAGCTTACAGAGGAGGTAATCGTTGGACACTCCATTGTACTTGATGCTAGTGACCAAGTCCTCGAACCTCTTAATATGATCCATGGGGTGCTCATGAGGAAAACCATGAAAAGGGTGATGACCCACAAGAATAAAGTATGCATGTTTCAGCTCAAAGTCATTCCTCTGGAAAGCAGGTGGACGAATCGCTGATCGATTGGCATAGAACTGATCAGGCCTGTTATACTGTCCAATTGTCCTACCACGATCAACCACATTATTCCCAACATTCACAATAGCTGGAGGGACAATGATGTTTCCATCTCCATCAAGTCGTTGCCCCCTCTCATTGCACAAATGACCCTCTTGGTCTCTCAAAGTACCAGCCTCATCACGAATCAAAACCAATGGGTTGTTCATCTCTGCTGGCCTCTTTGTTCTCCCTTTTTTGCGTTCCAAAAGTGCTAGTTCCTCGTTGGAAAGATCAACTAGCTGAGTGTTCTTGTTTCTCCTAGTTTCGCGATTAGGCATGCAACCTGGTTCATCTTTCTTCGAACTCATCTTCCTCATCTTTTTCCTCTGTATTGTCTGGGAGATATTCAACTTGTCTGTTTTGAGGATTTATCAAAAAGATGTCATTAGCACTCTCATTTGGTTATGGCATATCAGAACAATGATATTGCTGCATTGGGAGATCCTCAACCCCCACAATTCGACCCTTCGGAGAAACTTTTATAACTGATAAACATGAGATACGCGTGGTGCGAACTTGCGGATATGGAACAAAGCTGACTTGTTCTGCTTGTGATGCTAGGATAAATGGCTCATACTTATTGTAACGTCGCGATTGGTTGACGTCTACTGCCCCAAATTTGTTTTTACGGACCCCCTCGATCAACTGTTGGATCGAACCAGTCGCATTTGAAGAGAACGCATTTCAAACCTCAGCTGCCAGGGTACTCAACTTCAATTATGTCTTGCAACATTCCATAAAAATCTATTTCGCCCCGCACACATACCCCGTAGTTGGCAGTATGATGTGATCATGGATAGCCTCAGCAAGGAGGACGGTCTTGTAGCTGTGCTTAAAGACAAGGAGAAGCTTGAACCTGAGCAAGACCAAAAGATGATCAAAATTCGTGGCCAATGAAGAAAACGTTTGCATAAAGAGCACACATTCGAAGGCGTTATTCAAACAAACACCTCTACCAGCTCACGTCTCTTAAGGAAGCGAACTACATATCAATTTCAAGATCTTTGAGTCTAGTTTCCAAAAGGCTCAAAATCGTCCCAATCCGACTTCCCAATCGCCCTATAACGACCGATGAGTGAGGACGTATCCAAAGGGAGTTATGCCACTAAAAACGTTTCCAAGAACCAGAAAATTCACAAGGAAAATTCTGGGCTGATCAATAGACTTTGGCACTTGATACATGATCACACCTTGACCCAGCAACAACAAAATGAACCAAGAAGAACAAAGCAGCCCAAGATCACATCATGTGCTCAAAACTGTTCTTATGGTTTCAAGGAGAGTGATCATCATTCTACACAGCCCAAAACACACAACACAAACCCAAGACCCAAGTCCAGCACCCAGCAATGTTTTGTGTGTCTAAGCCCAAATAAACCAACAGCCCCAAGCACAGTTTAGAGAATTCAAAGTAAGTAACACTGCTCCAAACAATTTCAAAAACTTTTGCAAGTTGATTTTGCAGCCAAGTAAGTAACATTCCGCAGCCAACCTTTGCAAGTTGATTTTGTTTATATTTTCTTTGATTGTAACATATGCAACTTGTATTTCTTTTCCCTTAATTGTTGGAGTGTGTTTTATTAACTAGAGTTAATTAGTAACTCTACGTTAGTTTTCTTTGGTTTACTTGTTTGATATGCTCAAATTAAGACCCTATAAGTACTAAAGCAGTTGTTGTAGTATATGTAGGGGTCAAACACAAGAACTCCAAATATCACGCAATACATTATATAGATTCGAATTAAGCTAAACCAAAAGATGTAATCGAAAGCAATACGTAAATTAAAAGTGTTGTAAGTCAATTGAAATTTCTCAGGAATTAAATGAATGTAGATAAACTAACTAACATGATTCAGATTTAGCGCAGTTCTTGAACTCAAATCACTAAAGTATAGCTAACCAACTCTCGTTGCGAAAACTATCTAAGTCTAAATCCTAGAATTCCAAATCTCTTTGTGAATCCTAAAGTCTAAACCAGCTTTTAGTTCAAGTTTGATTTGTTCACAAAACAACTAAACCAAATCTCTTTGCGAATAGTTATTTTGCTCACCCTAGGTTCTATTAGGTAATTAATCGCACTCTCGTACCTAATCAATTATCCTAAGATCTAAGTTCCAGATTCGTCAACCTAGAATTAGCTATGAGATCGAATAACCTATGGTGAAAAACTAATTCAGATGGTGAATCCTAATTAACTAATTAACCTAACATTCAGAGAAAATCCTTATGAGAACCATGAACCTAACAAGGGATTTACTCAGACATGGAGAATGAAAACAACATGATTGAATAAATCATCAAAGAAATCAATAAGAAACAGGAGTTCAAAGTTGTCTCTCCAAAAACCAGAGTAAAATAAAGCTTAATTAGAACGTCATAGCCAAAGTGGCGTAAAAACCTAACTTAAACTCCTAAAACACGTTTTGGGCTAAATTGTAAATAATAACGTCTTCTGGGCAATTTTGCAATTCTTCAACTCTTCATTTAAAGTCGCGACTCGTGTCTTGCTGCAGTGAGTATTGACCGATACTAGGGTAGTGTCTATCGATACTGAGGCTTCATATCGGGTACTCAGCTACACGAACTTCTGCTTTGCTCCAAAATGCTCCAAAAAGCTCAAATATCTCCAATTATGCTCCAAACGTGCTAAAACCTGTAAAAGACTCTAAAACACTACAAAATAGTAGAAATACTCTATAAAACGGACTTACATCATGGCTTAAAAGGGGTAAAAACCATGATATATCATTGTTCTATATGTACGTGTGTTTTGTAAAATAAGACCAAGAAATTGGAAATTTAAAACCATTTTGCCGTGTGCAACATTTGTGAGAGAGAGCGTGATTCTCTTTTCTTATTCTTTGGGAGTGATTCTCAAAGTTTGATCTTGGTGTGTAATATCCAAGCTCAAAAACCGATTGTTTGTGTGTCAAATCCTTCAATCAAAACCGTCTTTCTTATTCAGTAATATCTCGGAAATTCGTTTGTAAATCAAAGGTAATTCCGCAACCTTTATGAGACAAATCGCTCCACGTCCTTGTTCTTTGAAGCTTCATCGTTTCTTAGAGACAACCTTATCCAATCTACCGCCTTCGAGTGAACATCCTTCTTGGGATCGTATCACAGTAGCTCTTTGATTTTCGTATTTGAATGTATGAAATATATATCCGTGTGTGCAATACATGGGCGCAGTCGTTATCTTCGATATGGGGCCTTTGATTAACTCATGGAACCAGAGTGGATATGCGGTATCCCCATGCTCGACCTAAATAGTTAATTAACAAAATCAATATATGTATTAGATTGTCCAAGTAATTAATTAGTTAAAAATTAATTTCTACGTATTTGCGTCTTCAACCATGGGGCAAAGTTTTGATCTTTACGCTTGTTGATTTTGTCGTCTGAGATTCTTTCAATGACTTCTCGTACCTGTCTAACAAATTCACTGCATACAAGAGTATTTACAAGTAAGATATATACATCATAATTGTTATAAAGCATTAATGGATATATAATTTAGCCATATATATGTATGTTTATAAACTTACATCTCAAATTGACTAACTTCTTCGCAATTTAAGAGGATATATGTTTGTGCACTATGATGGTCTTTTTCATTGGCAACCCAAACTGCCTTCACTCTTCCACATAATCGACCGATTGAAGAAAAGATGTCTGGGAAACCTTCATTAGCATATGTTCGTCCTACACCTCCATCATCATATCGCCGTGCTGCCCTTTTCCGTGTGCGGACCTTCAAGCCAAAATAGTATCCCGTGAAGTGAGAAGTTTCTTCTGTTAAACTTCCTGCTACTATTGAGCATTCAACTTTGGCTAGATTTTTAGCCTTCCGCTTCAAATGTCCCATGAATCACTCGAATGGGTACATCCATTGATAATGCACAGTCCCACCAAGTTCTGCTTTGTGGGGGAGATGGATAGGTAGATGTTCCATAACATCAAAGAAGGCTGGGGAAAATATTTTCTCCAAGTTGCACAACAAAATAGGAATAGTAGCATCAAGTTGTGCAATAACATCTTCTGACAAAGTGAGGGTACAAAGATCCCGAAAAAACGCTTCAATCCCTACAATGACAACCACATATATATAAGGTAATAATGTTAATTTTCCATTTCATCTATATTATATCAATGTTTACATATGTGATTAATTTAAATTTACCTGCAATTGCTTCGTGTACATTTACTTGTAGAAGTTCAGCAAATGCGAAAGGAAGTAGTCGTTGCATAAAGACGTGACAATCATGACTCTTCATCACGGAAAACTTTTGCCTTTTCTCAACACATTTAGCTAGATTAGATACGTACCCATCCAGGAACTTCACATCAGATGTTGCCCATTTGAACAAGGCTGACTTTTCTTCCGCACCCAATCGAAATATGGGAACAGGTGCTTTCCCATTGCTTGTAATATGTAACTCATTCCGACAACAAAGATCAGGCAAGTTTAGTCTTGACTTACCGCTATCTTTAGTCCTTCCACGCATGTTCAACATTGTATGCATGATGTTATCAAAAAGGTTTTTCTCAATGTGCATCACATCCAGATTGTGTCTAAGCAAATGATCCTTCCAATACGGAAGCTTCCAGAATATGCTTTTCTTATGCCAATTGTGATGCTGCCCATATCCATCCGGCATATTAGCTGGAGTGTGGCAATTTCCACCACGATTGATTGTTTCCAGTGCACCATAATGATCAATTTCTGCTTCTAGATCTTCCCCGGAAAGATAAACATGAGGAGGAACACGAACAACTTTGTTCTTTCTAAACAACCGCTTGTTTCTCCGATATGGATGGTGAATCGGTAGAAATCGACGGTGACAATCAAACCAACTTGTTTTACGACCATGTTTTAATTGAAATGCATATGTCCGATTGAGACAATATGGACAAGACAATCGCTCATGCGTAGTCCAACTTGATAACATCCCGTAAGCAGGGAAGTCGCTTATTGTCCACATAAGCACCGCACGCATTGTAAATTTTTTTTTCCTTGCAAAATCATATGTCCGAACCTCGGTATACCACAACTGCTCCAATTCCTCTATCAGAGGCTACAAAAACACATCAAGGGAACGCTTCGGATGCTTCGGACCAGGTACTAAATGTGCCATTTTAGAAAACCGATCTACTACAACAAAAATTGAGTCCTTCCCTGTTCTAGTCTTAGGCAGCCCTAACCAAAAGTCCATACAGATATCAGTCCAGGGATGAGTAGTGATAGGGAGAGGAGTATACAAACCATGTGGTTGAACCTTAGATTTAGCTTGTTTGCACGTAGCACACCTGCCACAGATTCTTTCAATGTCTCTCTTCATGTGAGGCCAATGGAAGTGATCTTGCATCACTTTCAGTGTTTTAGCAATTCCGAAATGCCTCATCAAGCCTCATCCATGAGCTTCCCTAACAAGCAAATCTCGAATAGAGCAGTTAGGTACACACAAGCGATTATCATAGAAGAGAAATCCATCACTTCTATAATAATGACCAGCAGCAAATTTTCACACGATTTGAATATTTCTTGGAAATCAGAATCAGATTGATACAAGTGTTTAACCTGCTCGAAACCTAACAGTTTAGCATCAAGAGTAGAGGGTAATGCGTACCTTCGGGATAGTGCATCAGCAACTATATTATCCTTACCTTTTTTGTACTTGATGACATATGGGAATGTCTCAATGAACTCTACCCACCTGGCGTGTCTCTTGTTGAGCTTTTGTTGACCTTTCAAGTGTTTGAGTGATTCGTGATCAGTGTGTATGACGAACTCTTTCGGCCACAGATAGTGCTGCCACGTTTGTAATGCTCGGACTAAGGCGTACAGCTCCTTGTCATACGTTGGATAATTGAGAGTGGCTCCTCCAAGTTTCTCACTGAAAAACGCAATGGGCTTCTTATCCTGCATTAAGACAGCTCCAATTCCTACACCAGAAGCATCACACTCAATTTCAAAAGTCTTAATAAAATTAGGTAGAGATAAGAGAGGGGCGTTTGTGAGCTTCTCTTTCAAATCTTAGAATGCCTCTTCTTGTGCTTCTCCCCATCTAAAACCAACGTCTTTCTTGATTACTTCAGTGAGTGGTGCAGCAAGAGTGCTAAAGTCTCTCATAAATCGCCTATAGAATCCAGCAAGGCCATGAAAACTTCGCACTTCTTCTACTGATTTTGGACTAGGCCAGTCTCGGATTGCCTTAACTTTCTCTTCATCTACTTTGATCCCATATGAACTCACAACAAAGCCTAAAAAGACAAGGTTCTATGTACAAAATGTGCATTTCTTAAAATTAGCAAAGAGCTTTTCCTTCCTAAGCACATTCAAAACAGATTGCAAATGATTAATATGCTCTTCTAAGTTCTTGCTGTAAATCAAAATGTCATCAAAGTATACTACAACATAAACACCTATGAAAGCTTTTAAGACATGATTCATTGATCTCATGAATGTACTAGGTGCATTTGTCAGCCCAAATGGCATCACTAACCACTCATATAAGCCATGTTTCATTTTAAATGCAGTTTTCCATTCATCCCCTTCTTTCATTCTAATCTGATGATAACCACTCTTTAAATCGATTTTAGAGAAAATACTAGAGCCATGCAATTCATCAAGCATATCATCTAATCTAGTTATGGGATGTCGATACTTCACCGTGATATTGTGGATTGCTCTACAATCAACGCATATGCACCAGCTGCCATCTTTCTTTGGCACGAGCAGAACCGGTATAGCACAAGGGCTCATGCTCTCTCAGATATGGCCCTTTTCGATAAGCTCATTGACTTGTATTTGCAACTCTTTCGTCTCCACCGGGTTAGTTCTGTATGCTGGACGGTTTGGAAGTGAAGCTCCCGTACACTAAAGTATCCCAAAAACCATGTTTTCTTGTAGTGTTGGCTCAAGTAGTTTGGTTGAGCCTGGATTTGACTAAGTATGCCAGCAACAGCCTCTTTGAGCGTTTTAGCTCTTGCTCGGGTTATGGGACCAGTTGGAATGAGCAAAGGCTCCTCGGCAACAAAGTCCTCTTGTTCTGGTTCATACTTCTTAACTACTAGCTCATCATCTGGTTCAAGCTCCATGTTGTGATTGTTGTCCATGATCGCATCATTTTTTTTTTTTTTTTTTTTGCAACACAGGTTGTTCATAAGTTATCCACTTGTTATTTGATTTTTTTTTTGAACTCAAAAGATAGTTGATCCATTGGTTTAATGTTTCAAGATTTTCCTCTCTCGGAAACACCGGTGAATAAGGCGCTATAGGACATGGAAGACCATACTCATATCTTACTTTATTGAATCAGGTTAGTTATCAAAAGACCCTATTTTGTTTATTGTCTATAAATTTTGTAAAAGAAAGCTCTTAATAACCCTAGTTCTTAAATCTTTCTTGGTTTTTTACTATCTCTTGATGGTGGTAAAATATTTTTCCATTAATGTATACCTAGTGATAATCTCACAAACTATGGTGACATTGGCGATATAGCTCCTGATGGTGGTAAAATATTCGTGACAAATTGTGTTGAAATGATTGTCGCTATTTGCTGTCATTGATCTTCTTGTTACAATGCCATAGCTAAACTGTATATGGAATTATATGAAGGAAACCGTCTGTTGCTTGTAACGGATATATATTGTGTCTGTTTGTTGCCTATCGCCCATTCTAACGTACGGCGACAATTTATTGATGACAACAACTATAACAACAGATTTAGCCGAATGCAATCCATTGCTATACCAAAAATATCCGTATAACAAATTGGATTTTGATTAGGACAAAGGAAAAATAAGTCAAAGTATAAAGCTTTTCTTTTGTAGTGTCCTCCATATACAGTCTCTATTCACTCATGGACATGTCGTTTAGGGCATGCGAAAACAAAGAAACGGTTTATACAGTCAACTTTTAACTTGCAAAGAACTGGTTAAATGTGACATAAACGCAGAAAATCAACCTGTGAATCTAGGTTGAATATAAGGTGAATCATAAAGTATCGCCTTTCAAAAGAATTGGGTTGATGCATTTATATTTGAAACTTAGTTTGGGTTTCGAGATGGTCTTATAACAACAAAATAGTTTCATCATTAAAGCACGCGCGCTAGTTTGATTTGCATCAAAGACGTTCCAATAGAGAGCCACAACAGGTTCAAACGAATTTAAGAGAAATTTTGCAAAGTCTTAGAATCATATACGGCAACCAAAAGAACCAAATGTCTTCTTCTACTTAGACGCCTGTTTGGCAATGATGCGTTTTGTGGCTTTAATGACCATATTTCTGAAATTCCCACTCGCTGTTATCTGTTAAAAGAAACACCAGCAAGAAGCAAACAAAATGAGATATGAGAAAACAGACAAGAAAGAGCTTTGACATCAAAAACACATACCCAGTGGACACACTTGACGAGTCTTGAGCCATCTGCTGATGCAATGGAAGTGAAAGGCGTGGTTGCAAACCCCTGCAAGTCCAACAACGGCACGTTTCTTTAGCAGTCCATGATATCAAACGTTAAAGCCTAGGAATATCTCTAAAATTTACTTTTCTATTAACTCTTACACAAACAAACATGTATGGTTCTATTGTTGGCACAAAGATGATTCATCCTAAAAGGCTAAAACTATGTGTTTGTTGATGACTCAACCTTTTAAAGACGATGCATGAATCCAAACAAATGAAACACATCAAATCTTATCACAATCTCAATAACTCCAGCTATTACCCAACACAACGTGAAAAAATATGCAAAACAGTAGCTAGACTTTTCTCTTCTACATGTATTTGAAACTCAGCAATGGCCTAGAAGTTAGTCCTACTAGAAAGTTCTGATACAGATTGTAAAATAGGGTAAGTAAACTTTCTATATCTCAATTTCAGGCTTGAAATGGAGAGTTGGAGACATAGATATGACTACGCTTGATCCAAAACCATTAGCCTAAAAGAACACAGGGTATCCACTAATGCTTCTCGCCTGCTAATCTATCTTATATGCACAGCCACACCATCTTACAAGCACCCACAAAGCTAAAACAAGAGAGCAATACTAGTATCTTATTTTCAATTCATGAAGAATGCAACAGTAACAGCACAGAGTTCCACATTTTTTAAGTAATTACATATCATACATTCTCAGATCATTAAAAAAATAACCTAACTGGATGAAGCAGTGATTCTTATTAAGGTAAATATGCGAAAGGATAGTAAAACATTAAAGAATTAAAAATTATAATATTCAACCAGCAGATTAAAATTGCATACATAGAGAAAGAGAACTATAGAGACGCCTATGTGAAACCAAGAAGCAAACAAACTAACCTAACTCTAGCCAAAAGAAAGTCTGGTCACTGTTAATCAAATCTATTCAACTAGCCAAAAGAAGCAAGACGCAGATTACATAAATGGAGAGATAGAACTATAGAGACACATATGTGAAATCAAGTAGCAAACAAACTAACCTAACTCTAGCCAAAAGAAGCAAAACGCAGATTACATAAATGGACAGATAGAACTATAGAGACGCATATATATAACCAAGAAGCAAACAAACTAACCTAACTCTAACCAAAAGAAAGTTTGGTCACGCTGCTGGACTAGTCACTGTTAAATGAATCTATTAAATCTTAAGTGGTTGATGCAAATCAAGAGATAAGTAACTCAATGAATGTTCAGTATCAGCAAATCAATGCAAAGAGACAGGGTAAGTGTCTTATACAAATTGCATATAATTTCATTTCACCATATGCAAAACTAGACCAAATCTGGAATCAAGCACAGATTCAAGGGCGTAGAAGAACTAAAACTTACCCCAAGCAACAGTGCATTCCTCGCTGGTCGCGCTAGCCTGATTAGCTTGACATTCAATGCCTACAAACAGGAAAACGAAACAAGGAAGTAAGCCTAAATATCCATCCACGAAGTTAGATATCAGGATGATGATTTAGAACAACAGATTATAAAGTATATCTCAAGCTTACAAAGATCCATGATGTGATTCCTGCAGATGGCGCAGTTATCAACAACGATATCTGCAATCGAAAGAAAAGCGAGATCAATAAAACCCTAAAGAAGAAGAAGAAACAAAAAATGCGCGATGTAGGAAGGAGGATCGGCGTAAAAATCGGAAGAATTAGGGTTTCTTACCCCAAGCCCAGAGAGCGACGGCGCTCCACTTTTTAACTTCAAAGCGCTTCGGTTTCTTGGAAGAAGATGAAGGAGCGGCGCTGCTTGAGGCTTCACCGGCAGGAACCATAGTTACGTCTGAGTCGAGAGTCGCCATTGATTTCTGATCGGAGAGAAATTAGTTACGCAGAAAAAAAAACTAGAAGAAGTCTTGAGGAAGAAGGGAGGAGGGAGGAGGGAGGAGGGAGAGGGAGGAGGGGGAGGGAGAGAGAGAGGGAGAGAGAGAGAGAGAGATGATGGAACTGTTTATAAGCGGCGCTTTGGGTATTGTTTGGCAGGGACCATAAATTCTCCGCTCGGATCGGATTAGGAAAACGGTGTAAAGGCCAATTTTCCTCTCTCTTCTTGGTCAATTAGATAGTTTTTTTTTTGTATTTTATTTTTTTGTCTTCAATTATTTTTTTGGTAATGCCGATTCAAAAAACGATTTCCGGCGACGGTTATTTCTTGAGTGTCACTCTGGCCACGATCTCCCGTTTTACTAGGTTTGTAGTGCCGGTTTCTGTTCTCCAAATCCCATGATTTGAAGATCACGTTTTCTTGCAGTTTTCACATTTTCTTTTCCAATTTCAAATTTCAATCGAGGAAATCTCCCTGGCCAAATCTATATATACAGAGTTTTGTCTTCTCTTCAATCATCCACTACTATCTCAAAATTCAATCAATTGGTGATAATCTTCGTCAACAAATGCAGAACATAAATATGGGAATTGCTGATGAACCGGTGGCTCCCTCCAGCGAACTGTAACCATGCCGTGGCGTCAAATCAGTTTTCGGTGGTGGTGGTTCTGCTCAACCCAAAGAAGCAAAATTTGCGTGCCATGATCTCTCAATTGCCTCGTCTTTGGGGCCTGGAAACTGTTACTATTGGTCGGATAATTGGTCACAATCAAATCCAATTTATGTTTCAATCGGAGGAGACAATGAACTTCGTACTCCGACGTACTCCCTGGTCTTTTGCAGATTGGATGGTAATTGTCCATCGGTGAGCACCAAACCTTGATGAAGCGACCCGAAAGGTGATTCCTTTCCGGATCCAGATCCGAGGAATCCCGCTTCAGTTTCTGTCTCGCCCAACTTTCACCTTCATCGAAAGATATCTTTGGTCCGGTGGTTAATGTTGACTTTGATGAGAACTCTACTAGGGTGGATTTTGTTCGTGTGCGAGTGCTTTAGAACACCGATAACCCTCTTCGTTTTCAATGGAATTTCCAATTTGCTTCTCCGTTTCAAGTAGACTCTGCAACTTCTGCAAGCGATGTGGGATGCTCTCTCATGACAAGAATGATTGCCCTCTTCAAGTGGAGGATGATGACAACTTCAGTGGCTCAGATGCAGATGATAATGATGGAGGCAATGATCCGTTCAAGGGTGCCGTTGTTGCTTTACAAGACCAGGTCAAACCTCTTCCAACTCAAAATGCAGAAGGTAACCATGAAATTCTGAATGTGGTGAATTATCAAGATGGTATTGGATTGGATCAAAACTTTGGGAATCAAGATGCTGCAAGGGCTGTGGGAATGCGTCCTCAAAAGATCAGGATGGCAAAAGGAAAGTTTAAGGAAGATGAATTTCTGGATATCTTTGAGAGTTATGCTCGTGAAGGATCAGGCTTCAACAAGAGGAGCATCAAGAAATTGAGGAGATGCTTCAATCTCCAATCATTAATGATCTGGCGGACGTGTGCCCGATCAAGAATAGGGATTGCAGTGATGAATCGCATGACTCATGCTCAGTAAACCAAGAAATACAAAGAAGTGCCGGGGGATGGTACCCCCATTTTCCCATCATGAAGATATGCTCATGGAATTGTCAAGGGTTGTGTGGATCGCTTTCGGAACCTAGGTTGAAGGAGTTGTGTCATAAGACCCCATATATTTTCTGTTTAGTTGAAACAATGAATGCGTCAGATGTTTGTAGGGATGTAGCAGTATCTTTGGGTTATTTTAGTGTTGTATGTGTCCCTCCTCTTGGTAGAAGTGGAGGTTTAGCAGTCTTTTGGAAGCAAGATGTTACAGTTAGTAGTATCTATGAAGATGTAAGGTTGATAGATCTGTTTGTGAAGTTTAATGGAATGGAGTTTTATTTGTCGTGTGTATATGGTCATCCTGTTCAAAAGAACCGCCATGATATGTGGGAGAGGATTGAAAGAATTGAGCGAATCATAGATGGACCTTGGATGTTAGTGGGTGACTTTAATGACATTTTGGGTAATGATGAGAAGATTGGTTGTCCATCTCGAGATGGGTGGAGTTTTCAGGATATGAGAAACATGTTTAGCTCTTGTGATTTGACTGATCTGAGATTTAGAGGTGATAAGTTCTCGTGGGTTGGGAAACGACATAATCACACGGTTAAAGAATGTTTGGATCGAGTTGTCGTGAACTCTGAATGGTTGGCTNGGATGTAGCAGTATCTTTGGGTTATTTTAGTGTTGTATGTGTCCCTCCTCTTGGTAGAAGTGGAGGTTTAGCAGTCCTTTGGAAGCAAGATGTTACAGTTAGTAGTATCTATGAAGATGTAAGGTTGATAGATCTGTTTGTGAAGTTTAATGGAATGGAGTTTTATTTGTCGTGTGTATATGGTCATCCTGTTCAAAAGAACCGCCATGATCTGTGGGAGAGGATTGAAAGAATTGAGCGAATCATAGATGGACCTTGGATGTTAGTGGGTGACTTTAATGACATTTTGGGTAATGATGAGAAGATTGGTTGTCCGTCTCGAGATGGGTGGAGTTTTCAGGATATGAGAAACATGTTTAGCTCTTGTGATTTGACTGATCTGAGATTTAGAGGTGATAAGTTCTTGTGGGTTGGGAAACGACATACTCACACGGTTAAAGAATGTTTGGATCGAGTTGTCGTGAACTCTGAATGGTTGGCTAATTTCACTGCTTGTGAGGCTAAATTCCTTGGTTTATATGGCTCTGATCATCGACTAGTTATAACTCATCTTGCTATTGTTGCAAACATCAAGCACATGAGATTTCATTTCGACAAAAGACTGATGCAAAATAAGGACTTCAAAAAGTATGTTTCTACTGGATGGAATTCAGTGAATCTCTCTCAGAATTGTTCGATAACAAACCAAATCAGAGAATGCAGAAAATCTCTTGCCTTATATTGCAGAAATTCAAAGCTAAATTCTGCAAAGAAGATCGAATCTCTTCAACGTGATCTTGAGTTTGCCCTTACTAGATATGGCGCTCAACGCTCAGTTATTCTGGTATCCGGCGACAAAATTGGTTTCGACATATCTCGAAGAGGAAACTTATGGGAAATTAAAAAGCCGTAACACTTGGTTAGCAGTAGGCGACCAAAATACTATATAAGTTCTATCATGCTTGCACTAAAGCCAGATTTGCAAGGAATATAATTCTATTCAAGATGAGTTTGGTTAGATTTTTAGAGGTGATTAGGAGATCAGTAAACACGCATAAGGTTTCTTCAAGGGTATTTATTCAAGTAATGGAAATCATGTTTGTGAAGATATTTTTATGGGCTTTTATCGTACAGTATCAGATGATATTAATGTCAACTTGACCAGAGATTTCTCCGACAAGGATATCTTTGATGCAGTTTGTTCTATTGGAGCTGATAAAGGCCCAGGCCCTGATGGTTAATTTTACAGCAAGATTCTATCAAGAATGTTGAGATATAGTTGGGGTCGATATCATTAAGGAGGTCCAACGGTTCTTTGCTATAAGTTTTATGAAACCTGGAGTGTTTGTATGATTCCAAAGATTTCAAAACCATATACATTATCTGACTATCGCCCTATTGGTCTTTGCAATGTTTTGTATAAAATCATCTCAAAACTTCTGGTTCTTCGATTAAAAGGGTTTCTAAATTAGATTTTATCTGAAGAAAAAGCTGCTTTTATCCCTGGCAGAATGGTGTCGGATAATGTTCTTGGGCAAATGAGTTGATGCACTCCTTAAAAGTAAGGAAACGAGTCTCAAACTTATTTGGCTGTTAAAACTGACATAAGCAAGGCTTATGACCGTGTTGAATGGGATTTTTTGGAAACAACAATGAGAGCTTTCGGTTTATGTGAAATATGGATCCAATGGATTATGGCAATAGTGAGAAGTTACTCGATATTGATTAATGGCAATCCACAAAGCATGATCATCCTGGAACGAGGTTTACGACAAGGGGACCCTTTGTTTCCTTATTTGTTTATTCTATGTGCGATTGTACTTAGCCATCTTATCAAATTAAATGTGCAGAAATGACATATTTGAAGCATCAAAATTGGTAATGGAGTTCCTCCTCTAACTCATCTACTGTTTGCGGATGGCTCTCTTTTTTCTGTCAAGAAAATAATCAAAACTGCCGTGCTTTGCGAGAAATCTTTCATGTGTAATGACGAAGTTCAGGGCAGATGATCAATCCTAGCAAGTCTATGATCACCTTTGGCTCTCGCATTCAAAGAGATTTACAAAATAGATTAAAGGATATTCTCGGAATTTAAAATCAAGGTGGAGGTAGTAAATATGTAGGACTCCCGAAACAATTTGGTCGGAAGAAATCAGAGATGTTCAATTACATTATTGATGTTGTCAAGAAACGTACTTCATCTTGGTGTTCAAAACTACTTTCACCTGCTGGAAAAGAGGTACTGCTGAAGTCAGTGGTTGTCTCCATGCCAGTTTACTCTATGTCTTGCCTTAAGATTACTGCTCAAGTCGTCTATGAAGTTACTAGTCTTATCTTGCGTTTCTGGTGGGAGAATAATCACGACAAGAAGGGGATTTCATGGGTAGCTTGGAAAAAGCTTCAACTATCTAAGAAAGAAGGTACACTTGGCTTTCGAGATCTAGAAAAGTTTAACGATGCTTTATTAGCTAAGCAAGCTTGGAGAATTCTATAACATCCAAACACGTTATTTGCAAGATTGTTCAAAGATAATTCCCGAGACTGTTCTGTGTTGGAAGCTACGACTCAAAAAAATCAGTCATTTGGCTGGTCATCCATCTTGGTGGGTTTGGAATTTCTCAAAAAAGGTGTCAGATTTAACATGGGATCGGGTGAATCCATACACGTCTTTAACAATAATTGGATCCCTTCAGATCCTCTGAGGCCTGCATGGGGTATACATTCAAATATCCTATTAGTAAGTGACCTTATTAGTTGTAGTAACAATAAGAGAGTTTGGAATGAGGAGGCTTTACAAAATCTGGTGGCAGGGGATAGAATGTGGGCAAAGTCTCTGTTTCTCTCCCGATAGAGTGAATATGACAAGTTACTGTGGCACTACAATAAGAATGGTGATTATTCAGTACGTACATGGTATTATTTGGCGAGAAAACTGGAAGATTCGGATAACAATTCAATACAATATGATGATCCCTTTCTGAAAACAAGAATTTTGAAACTTCTAATCTTACCGAAACTGAAACATTTCTTATGGCGCGTGATTTCAAAAGTCATTGGTACCTTGGATCGCCTCCGAACTCGGCGCGTTCATATAGATCCAGTATGTCAGAGATGTGGACTTGGTGATGAGACCATTAATCACATGCTTTTTGAGTGTCTTGTTTTAAATATGACATGGCGTCATGCGAACATACCGATACAATGCCTCTATCAGCCGTCCTCAGACTGTGAAGAAAATATTAAGATCCTAATAGATCTTCAAAATCTTCAAGCTCTACCTTCTCAACAACAATTACTTCCTTTTTTGGTTGATGTGGCGTATTTGGAAGTCTAGAAACAACCTTATTTTTAAGAAACAGATTCAGAAACCATTAAAGGATGTGGTTCTATCTTTAGTAGAGGTAAATGAATGGTTAGAAGCTACAAAGGGAACAAGAAGTTCATGTGATTTAAATCAACGAGACTCTATTGGTGGAAATTCCATGGCTGCATCATGGACTCGGCCTCCTTCGGATATGTTCAAATACAACTTTGACGTTGCTTATAATCCTTCATCTGTCGTGACTTCTAGTGGCTGCATTGTACGAGATGATTTATGGTTTGCTAAGTATTGGGGTTCATCGAAACTAGGAGAATCCTCCTCTACTTTGGAAGTTGAAGGAAAAGCTTTGTTATAAGCAATTCAAAACACTTACATGATGGGATTTCGAGATGTTATCTTCGAAGGTGATTGTTTGAATCTCGATCTAAATTTAAATGGTCAGGACAAAGACTATGGAATTCACAACCTCTTCAAAGAAATTTTAAGTTGGGCGAAGAATTTCAATCGGATAATATTTCGAAGTGTGTGAAGGATTTGCAATGAGCCAGCTCATTATTTAGCTAAGAACATTCCTAGAGATAGATTCTTTTACTCCAGTTGTATTAACCCCCTTGTGTGGTTAATTCCCCATCTTCATAAGGATTTTGTATATTCAAGTTTATTTAAATGGAAGTTTCTGTTTCGTCGAAAAAAAATAGTTTTTTTTTTTGTGCAACAACTGATGTCATTAATTTTAAATTTCGGATTACACCGAATGCAAAAAGTTATTAAAACTCTTAACACAATATATAAGACTTAGAAACAAAGAACATTAAAGCTGATAAATATTTAAGATAGAACGACAACAAATCCAAGACTGGATGCATCAATAGCATATTATCTACGGGACCGAAACGATGAAAGTTAGTCACTTTAACTTGTGACTTTGAAATATTGCATATACCTTCGAGTCTCGATGACTCAAATTCTGTTGCATCTTTTGATTCCGTAAAGATCGCTACACAAGATAACAATTCAGTTAAAGAGTTGGAAAGTTTTTTCGGTTTTAAAACCAGAGAAAAAGTAGTTTTCATAGAGAGGCAATATGGTGGAAAGGTTCTCTCCCCATAAGAGGAGGTAAGTGAAAATGATCTCTCCCAAATGAAGGAAATTGATTCGAATGATTTCTCCATAAAAGAGAATATTAGAATCGATATTTCCGTCGTTAAAGAGGAAGTTGATAGAAGGTATAAGCCCAAACTAAGATCACACCCGGAGGCGTTTAACATAACTGATTTATTATTTCTTCCTAATAGACCTACCAAAACTAAAACACCTAATCATAATGGGCCAGGCCCAAAACCAATTAGAAAATAACAAAAAGGAACAGTTGTTACAAAAGTGATAATATATTGGCTACAAAAAAAAAATTAGAAACATGAGTAGATATTGCAATGCCAATTTATGTGATGAATGTTTTCAAATTACCCAAAGAAATTTGGAAAGATATTAATGACATTTTAGCACGGTTTAATGGAGTTCTAGAGATGAAAAGAGAATAATGCACTAGTTTGTTCGGAACAAATTGAGTTAAAAACAAAAAAAGACTGGGGGTTTGAGATATTTAAAGCTTTAATTTTGCTCTTTTTGAGAAACAAGTGTAGAAATCAATGCAAAATCCCATGTTTAATGGTCAGAGTTCTTCAAGGTAGATATTATGGGGACACAAATGTTTAAAATGTTGGTGACAAGAAGTTTTTTTTGTGTGAAAATACATCTTACAATGATGAAATTTATTAAAACAAAGGACTTTTATTTGTGATTTGTAATGAAATAATTGTGATTGATTTGTAAAGGCAGTCTGATATTTGGCTGCCTTTACACCCACCATGACTTCCAAAACAAATAAGTGCTCAAATGGAATATTGTTTGGTACGAGATTGGTTCAATGATACTTAAACCAGTTGGAATGAAGAAAAAAATAAGAAAGTTGGTTACAAATGAAGATGCAACAACGATCATGTATGTCTGATTCAGTTCAAAGGCTACGAGAGATCTCTTGGGATGACACTTTTGCAAAAATACCCTACAATTTGAAGTCAAAGCTAAAAATGCCCCATTTCTTTTCTCTTTTTCAGAATCCCACGAATTACCCTTTAAAAATCTGGGTATTCATGCAAATGCCATTACTCAGACTGCTGTTAGAGTCTAATGTTTTTTTTCAAAAGACCAAAAAAAATTTAGATCTAACTCAATTACGGAAATGCCATTGCCATCAATTCTCAACCTCCACGACAACCACCATCGTCGACGAGTTAATGCAGGAACTAACCTATTTTTTCGCCATTAAAGCCCAAGAATAGAGCTCGGACTTCCTTTTCGCGAGTTCTCCTCTCCGATTTCTCCCATTTCCCCTCGATTTTCCAATTCAAACGTACCGAAATCATTTTTATGGCATAAAAACGGCAAAACACGACTGGGCTTGCGGGATTTCGGTGATATTAGACGTTTTGGGCGCTCGACGAGGGTGAAAACAAACTCTAAACGGATATAGGTACGAATTTTTGCATATCGTCGATTTTCAGATCTAAGTTGTATACTCAGACTGCTTTAGAAGTCTGATGAAACCCACATGGTCAACGAGAGGGTAGTTTTGCAATTGACTTTTAAATACTCAGATTAAAATTGAAGTCTGGTAATTTCCTTTGAAAACAAAAAAATCAAGAAAAATCCTCTAATCGAGGCATATGGTAGTTTTGCAATTGACCGAAAACTTGACTTTTTATTCAGACTTCATATCCAGTATGAAGGAAAAATGAGTGACTTTGACCGAAGTTGACTGTTTTTTCAGACGGAATCAGAAGTCTGAAAAAAACCAGGGTACTGGTAGTAATGGACCGAAATTTTTCAAAAGTTGACCAAAATGGGGGAAAAAGTAACAGACTTCTTTGGCCGTCTGAATAGGAAGGAAAAAATTTCAGACTTCTATGGCAATCTGAAATTGATGAAATCTTTTAGACTGCTAAAGAAGTCTGATATCGAAGATTTTGGTAAACGCAAAAATACACCAATTTCTGTCAGACTTCTATCGCAGTCTGACGAATTTATTCAGACTGCCCTGGAAGTCTGGGAACAAAAGTCAAACTTCGGTCAATTGCAAAACTACCCCATAATTTTTTCAAACTGCAGGAGAAGTCTGACAAAAAGTCAAAATTTTGGTCAATTGCAGAAATATCTTTTTCTTTTTCTCAGACATCTAATGCAGTCTGATAAAAAAGTCAAAGTTTGGGTCAATTGCAAAAATACCATTTTTTCAGACTACGATAGAAGTCTACTTTGATAACTTTTCGTCAGACGGCATCCGCAGTCTGCTTTGTAACATTCTAATTGCAAAAATACCCTCTTTTTCAGACTGCCATAGAGGTCTGACGTACTGTTTGTCAGCCTTCTTAGGCAGTCTGGATTAACAAATTTTTTTAAACCGTTTTTTTTGTATATTTGTGATGAATTTAGTTGATTTTAAATTTTTTATATGTGTGTTATTTGTATATGTTCCTCCTGCGTAAGTTTTACATGCTTATGTTCGGTAATTATTTTTAAATAATTTTTTTAATAATTCTGGCAATGTAGCTAATAGAATCAGACTTCGCGAAGAAGTCTGATATTTCCATTTAGATCGCTAATGTTGTTTTTCCATG